>JAANDG010000127.1:0-300880 GCA_036852015.1 Pelodera strongyloides | reverse complement strand
AGCACACGTTTCAAAAACCATGTGACACACCGCTTTAACCTAAGCATAGTGTGTCACCAAGAAGTCGATCATATTTCGATAAAACAAAAACCGCACCTCTTTCCTATTGAGCGCCAAATCCAGTTGATCTGCCTGATCTTGCTCCTCTCTGTACTTTTTCATTTCCTCCTTTCTTCTCTGTCGCTTCAACTTCTTTCCACAAATCTTTTGTGGCTCGTCACCCTCATCAGCTTCTGAAGTTTTCGGCTTTGGGAATCCTTGCTCGTCATCTGATATACAAAACATTATTATTATTATTATTATTATTATTATTATTATTATTATTTGAGCTGCCGCAAGCAGAGCAAAGTCTCTTACTAGAACTACCCACTTCCTAATTCCTAAGACAAATATTAGTGTTGAAGTGGTACCCCAATCACATTTGCCTTGCCCAACAAAAACGTCAAAAACGCATGGCCAAAGATGGCGAAAATAATAATAAGAAAAGTAAAGACGAGCATTCTCTCTCAACCCAACTTCTCTCACTGTCAAACTATCACTCACCCGAATTCTCTTCCTCATCGACCTGTCCTCTCCTGATCTTATCAAACACTGTCTGGTCCTCTAGGTCTCCATCCTCCGTCATCAGTTGTTGTAGTCTCTCCAGTTTCTGGTCGACAATCTTCTCCGAGATAATCTTTCTTCTCTCCTTCTTTCTTGCAGCCTTCTCATCAAGGAGGGCAATGTCCTTCGCCATATCCTTGTCTGCCCTTCCGGCCATTCCTAGATAAAAACATATATGAGCACGAGCCTGTGATAACGTGGAGCGCGGTGAATGATATAAATAAACGCCGTGGATTCAACAAACAATGCATTTGCATTCTATAGAATGACCCTGGACCTGACCAGAAAATATTAACCTTTTTCAGTGCTCAGAATAGTCACATACACATATACATAACGTTTAGCTCAAACAGCTAACAAAGAGAGCCGAAAAGGCACGTAATGTGATACACTACCGCTCAGATGAAGACTTGATGACTAACAAACCTTCGTTAGCCTTTAGTTTCTGCACGTCAAGGAAGTGTTGCGTGTCCGCTTCGATTCGATCGACCAGGTGTTCATCCGTTTCTCCCTTTTGTTTCTGTAAATGCGAAAGAGGTCTATTTTCTAGGTTACTTTTCCGTGGATTCAGGCAAAGCATAACTCAGGCCATAATCAAAAATGAATAATACAACATTTTAATTAACGCGCTGAGATCTTGATGTTGATCTCAATAGAGAAACTGTATATGCTATCAAAAATCAGGCATATCACCATCACCATCTCCTTTATAGGGTTTCCAAGTATGCCGACAATTCGGTGTGATTCTGTCAATACTACCGTATTTCTGCACGAAACCTGCATATATAATATGAAAAATTAAAAAAATATTCTGATGTAGTTCCAAGACACGGTAAATTGTCAGCATACTTGTAAACCCCATTAACAAGATAAGTAGATAAAGTAGGTATACCTAAACATACTGACTAAGAAATTTGAAATCAACTGAATCCGACCAGTCCGACCTTGAATCCCAATTTGGCTGCCTCCGCCAGAAACTTGTTCTTATTCCTCTTCTTTCGTGGTCGACTCGCCATTTCATCGATTTTCTGCTGTGCTGCCTGGATTTCGAGCGCAATCTTTGGCATCTCCTCATCTAATAACTCAGAACCCTTTGGGGCAAGGTTTCTGTGCTGAAATAAATGAGGAATTTACAAATTATCCAGAGACAGTGGAAAAAAAATAACCTACAGCGATTTTCAATTACAGTTTTCATGTACGCAATATGGTGCGACGGCGGGTGGTGTCGCGCGTTTTTTCAAACGCAAACACATACCATAATAATAGAAGACGACGTATAAGGAGATACCTTAACACACAGTGTTGTAATGAATTCAGTTAATTCAGTAACAAACTTATTCTTCGCATTCTTTTCAGCACCAACACGATTACAGTACTGTATCTACATTGTATATTATGCCCTACATAATACGGCAATTACAGAACCTGACATAACCAAACACCCGAAACTATAAACGAATTCCAACCTTATTCTTGGCATCCTTCAGCTGTCTAGCGTGTGGATTGAATGGATCAACTGACTTCAACTTATTTCTACTCTGCTTTCTCTGGTATCTCCTGTGTAGAGGCATCTGCAATAAAAAATATACATAAAAAATAACTATACATCCCACAAAAGAAGACAACCACAGAACGTAGCGGAAAGATAAATGTGATAAAACGGTAGAGAACAAAAATTAACAACATTGAAAGGTAAGCTACATGGAAACGACCACGAGTATGGCATCTCAATAAGAACTGTGAGATTACAAAAAAACTTTATTCCTATAAATAATAAATATAAGTATATAAGGCAAATTCTATTTCTCTCTCGTGTAAGGGACCCAACATGCTCTGGCACAGGGAAACGGAAAAAAACTAATCGTTTAAAGGAAAATCGCGAAATCCACAGCAGAAAACTGCTGAGCCAGTTAATTTTTCTCATATCTAGCTAAAACTAGTAGAAATGATGATATGAACATAAAACATTACGACGAGTATACTAGTAATTTCATAGTTCGAATAAAACTTCACCTGAAGAATTAATGTAACTTAGTTATTTCCTAGACCTTAACAATAAATAACGATAATCCTAAATCCTAACCACCAAGCTTACTAAAAACCCGTAGTCAAATGGCAAAAACAAGTACAGAAAAACTAATAATACTAAAGAAAACTATCACATCTACGAATTGAGCAAACAATTATTGTATCTTATTATTAAACAAATAAAGAACCTAGTATCACCCATCGACTATCATCCGAGCGAGTATAAATACTGACAATTGACTATGCTCAAATCAAAGCCACTAGAGTTTTTCTCGCGAAGACTCGTGAGTTAACCTAGAAAATCAATCCTAAATCATGTAGAAGTTGAAAGTAACAAACAAATATTTTATAACAAACAGTCTTAGGACTTTTAGGAGAATCTATTTCAAGACACAATAAGTCTAAAAAATAAAAAATACGAATAGCAAAACGAATAAGCAAACCAACCTTCTCAGAACCCGCTATCTCTTCAACTATGGTGCTTCTTCATAAATCCCGTAAATTGCATAAACTTCTCCCTGACTTTCCCCCTTTCTTCTCCTAATTGCCTCTCTTTTGTGTCAATTTCCTTCCAATCTTCCCATGATATATATTCGATATCACGTTCGTCTAGTAAACGTGCTACTCCGCTCACTGAAAAAAAAACACACAATACGTTTAATGGAATAACTTCATACAAACATTTTTCGAGCGTCGCTTCCTCAGGAATTGATTGGGAATAAGACTATAGAAATCTCCGATAGACGAAAGACTACTGACTTTAGCAAATTTCACATGCAACAAAGCAACACCGAAATAAAAGGCATATCACCACTCAAGACATTCAATGTAAAATTGACAATAACGTAAAAGGATAATGGAAAGGTGTATCATACAAGTGTATATATGTTGTCTGTCTGCTTTTCTGGTAAAAAAATGAAATAATTACTAATTAATTGCTTAATTGCTCACCTCCCCTATCCTGTTTCCTAGTGAATGAGTCTGCTATCGCCTCCGCAACAAGAACACTTTCCAGTTGAGTGTCCACAATTACACCCTTTGGTCCATGGGCACACCTAAACTGCTCAACGTTACATGTTCGCCGTTTGTATGTTTGTAAGAGATTTTTCAGGTGTTCTAGTTCTACACATATATATTTCATTTATTTAACACCGATGTGTGCATCAAATAATATGATGAAGAGAAAGCAATGTACATATCGTGAAAAAGAGTTTAAAGTGTGAGTTTTTGGTTCTTTTTTATAAACGGCAAAAAGTGAACAATTCATTACAGTAGAGGCGTGGCGGCGCATATTCTTCTTCTGAGCCAGTTTTTTATTTATAAAATATAAAATACAGAATCGGCGAAAGTAAACCGATTCCCTTTGAAGCCCCAAAGAAACTTTTACTATTTTACTGATTTTAAGTAAAATAACGCAATTCAAAGCAGAACCAAAAAATTGCCAACACAGAAGCTAGTGCGCTGCCCACATATGAGTGCACAATTAGAAAAGCTCATTCTTTATTCACACGAACATTGATTTGATTTGATTTTTTTGCTTTCTAACCGTTGTAAACTAGTTCGCGGTCGACTCTACACAACATACTACGTTTGTGGCACAGGATGTCTATAGTACAGCAGTTTGTTATCTTTTTTTAAAGCGAAATACCGGCCGGTTTTTTGAAACGTACCCCTGCGTTCTTATACTTTATATATGCAAATGAGCATAAATTAGAATAACAAATAGACCCCACTTAGCATAACTGCATAAGAATGCAGATACTTGAGATGCGTTTCAAAAACCGGCTGGTAGTTCGCTTTAAATGAGCGATATCTTCCAAAGAAAGCAATTTTTTGGTTCTGCTTTGAATTGCGTTGCGTTATTTTACTTAAAATCAGTAAAATAGTAAAAGTTTCTTTGGGGCTTCAAAGGGAATCGGTTTACTTTCGCCGATTCTGTATTTTATATTTTATAAATAAAAAACTGGCTCAGAAGAAGAATATGCGCCGCCACGCCTCTACTGTAATGAATTGTTCACTTTTTGCCGTTTATAAAAAAGAACCAAAAACTCACACTTTAAACTCTTTTTCACGATATAAAAATTGGTCTCTTTTTGCAGATATTTTTTCTAAATATCCGACTCGCAACTAGACCATATTCAAACCAAAGCCTCCTTTAGTACTAGGCTGCCACAATAGTTCCAAAACTATATGAAACCCATCTAGTCTAAGCTATACGTGATGTCCTACAAAATACCTAAATGGCCGTTTCAATTTCAGCATACTGCAAGAAACTACAATATGACCAAAAACATGCCTGCAAAAACCCTTTGAACAATATGCAAATATGCTATGCAAAATTGGAAGAATTAGTTAGCAAGTGATTAACCTCAGCGTCACCCCTGACGCCAGAACCAAAAAATCTGGGTTTTGAAGGAGTTGAAACTAAAACCCCAGTAGCGTATGTGTATGTCAAAACTGAAGAATCTCAAGGAGCAGTGCACGAAGTAGGAAGTATGAATCCGATATTTGCCTTCCAATCAAGGCTTTTTCTTATTTGTTCCTAGGGGCAATCGCATGTACGCGAATCATCTAGTCGATCTAGTGACTAGTGACTGGTGACAGTGGTGGCTGGTTCGTGACCGTTTGATGACCAGTTGAAAACTGTTTTCGATAAGGACTTGGTAAAAAGCTGGTCATGAAGAGGTCACGATATGGGCTGGCCTACAAAAAAAACTGTGCACCTGCACTAGATGGGTTCACCCACTACCCAGTCCACACGTTAATTTCCCAATCCAATTATCATGTAAGATTGAGGAAACTCCACAGTTTTACATAGAGAAATCGGAAATACATATACATATCAAACGTCTGTGACGCAGTTGAAAATTACGATTGAGAACACGCATCGTTCTTTTTCATGAGAATATTCTTATTTGAGCTGCGGCATTCCATTATACCCGAAGAGGAAACAACTGATTCTAATATAACTTCCGCAACGTGAGTTCGAACTCATAGTAGAGTAACTTTCTTATGCGGCTTATACGATTTCATGTTTATATGACGCTCCCCAAACGTGATCCAAGGTTTACGTTTACGTAATACAAAAAGATGCGGAAAGCCATGACCTACTTAAACCAAACCCCTGAAACCTACAATTTTTTTTCGTATCGTGCACGGTGCATCTAAATAAACGTATTCTTGTTTTTTTGTGACAATGGCGGAACCGTAATCAATACTACGTTTCAAGGATTTGGTATAAGGTGGTACCTTTTCGCAACTTCAAAATAAGCAAAATGAGTCTCCGTACCTTAATAATATAGTCAGTACGTTTCAGACGTTTCATATAAGTATGCCCCTTTTTTGTGAGGCTTTGAATTTGAAGTATCGCTTGTGCAGTATTGGAAAGTCGCCTCAGGCGGAGATAGCCGTCTGGTTTTGTAATAAAATAAGACACTACTACGTGAGTGATCATATTCAAAAACAAAACTCCTTTCCCGAATTCTCGAGTTTCTCGAGGTGAACAAATCAACAAAATAAAAGGAACATATGCAATGAAAAGGTGAGTACGGGAAGTAAATTTTACGTATGCTCATTAATATTTACGATGATTACAATTAGTATATATACCAAATCATATGAAAATGGGAAACCTTTAATCATATATTTTCTTTTTCACTTGAACATTCATTACCACATAGGGCTGATCATAGTCAGCGAGTGCACAAAGAACGGTCAATGTCTTTTCGCGCCCGCGTTGTGTTCCGCACGAGAAGAGGACCCTATATAACCAGCAGCCACAGCATGTTTCACCAATAGACGCAATTTTGTTGCATCAGAGAAAGTCGTGTCCAGAAATCATGCAAGCATACAGGCATATACAAACTTAGCACAGCATTGAAAGTTTACAATAGTTTTCTTCAATGTAGACCGATTATGATAAATTTTTTTGGAGAATGTAAAGAAACCCGGTTTGAGGTTCTGGAAGGTATTTGGTTAGTTTAGTTGAAAAGTTGGGCACTTATTTAATTAAATACCCTCCCTTTGTGCGTTTGACCCCCGATAAAGAACCAAAAAGAGCTAGCTCGCTGCGCTCGCTAGCTCCGAAAAAATAAGAAGTAATAATAAAGTTACTATTCTTATTTCATTCATTGCTACTTTTGTTCTCACATAAACGCACATCAATTTTCGAAACGTACACGGAACACAAAGAACGACCAGATTAGTGCGCGCCCGCAATATACCTCGCAAGAGAAAGAGACGCTATATAGGCTGTCGCGCAGCAAAACACCTGTCGTTTTGCTAGCAAGCTGTTGGTCTGCCAAAAACCTTGTCCACATACCCAGCCAGCCATATATACAAGAAAAAACTTGGGACGACGCTCAAAATTTAAAGTAGTTTCCTTCAAACATAACCGATTTCAAATATTCTTTTTGGAGAAGCTAAAACAAGTTAGCGGGATATGTATTAGAATGCTACCCGGTAGTTTAGTCTAATGATTGTCTAGGTATTTAATTAAACACCCTCTCTTTGCACGTTTGACCCCCGATGAAGAACCAAAAAGAGCTATCTCGCTCCGCTCGCTAGCCCCGATACAACGAAACCATTTGTACTGTAGTCGATTAGCAATTGGACAAAAGGATAATGGAAAGGTGTTCATAGAAGTGTATATATGTTGTCTGTCTGCACTAACACGGGTTCCACTAACAAGTCTCTAGGTTGCTACTTTGCCTATTGCTACACAATAATTGCTACATGTACTCGTCGTTGCCATTAATTTCTGAAACTCGAATTCTAAATACCACAAATAAATAAAAATGAAAGTAAACAAGACACATACCAGCCTGATGCAAAAACGTCACATTTATCCTCGTCCACCCGTGTTTTGTCCCGCATTGCAATCATACCCTAAACAAGCAAACTTCGTTCGTAAATGCAAAAAGTTTATCGTTATATGCACGCAGCACGTAAATGATGTACTGTCTATGTAGCTGTTGCCTATTTTCCAGAAACACAAACAATCGCAAAAATTATCGTTTCCAAACTCATTCTTGGTGCATCATCGCAACCGTTATGGATTTAATTTAAAGGCTAAAAATGCACTATTCAGTATTTACAAAAGACACAAAAATACACTAGGACACGTACCCTATCATTCTTCGGCACACCGTCAAGTACCAACGTCTCATAACCAATACTGTAGATTAATAAACCGCACGGATGGTCTTCAGGCTCTCCACTCAAGCGATTGTCAAATCGTATTCCCTGGAAAGAAGGAATTTTTATTTATTCATATTATTAATATTTATAAACAAAACGTTATACAAACAAGTAACAGGCAATTGACATTCTTCACACAAAAATAAATACATAAATATTCCTCTATTCCGCATGAAGCCACTAGCCACAGTCAACTACGCATTAAAAATAACGATAGATCAATGTCACATTATTGTAACAACAAAAAAAGACAAATGATAAACAAGTACCGGAAAAATTACACCCCCCCCCCCAAAATCTGCGGCATGCGGCATTTTAAACAAAGAAAAAAACATACCTCTACATTACCGGCTCCATTCTTCAGGACCTCCTTTGGTATTCGATTAAACAGAAACGTGCACTGGTTATCCCTCGAGTGCTCTTTGGCAACATGATCCTTCAAAACCTGAAATATGGAACACATCTAGTTAAACAATGGATCTAGCGACATGCATTCTGCCGATTCTGCGTCAAGGCGGATACGACCACCACCACTTTTCTGCCGCCTATTATAATTGAACCATGTTTTATTTCTCAAATATATAGAAGAGTGTTATTCCATTCAGTGTTCAAAAATGCTAAACAGATCTCAAGATAAAGAGACGACCGCAGAAGGCAAAACTAGTAAATTACCTGTAATAATCTCTTCCGTCGCCTATCGCCCTTTCCAATCGCTTCGTCTAATTCAGCAATCTCCTGATCCTCTAATCGCGCTATGGAAGACCAGTTGTTCACTTTGAACTGTTCGCGCAGTTCTTTGATCGTAAACGAGATCTGAACATAAATTGTTATGCGAATGAAAGATTACCATTTCTACCACTCAGGCAATAAATCCCGAACTTTTGAACAGTGGCTGAAACATAACGTAGCACGGTAGCACAGCCTCTGGTGGCTTTTCAGTATGCTTTAACGCAGAGTCGTATGCTCAGCTGACAATATCAATAAAAACTCTGAGCTTCTTCAAAATCAATCTATCAATCATCAATCTATCAAAATAAACAGTGTTCGATCATTCTCATTTCATTTCGCAGGAGGCCGCTACTCAACGTCTACAGTACTAGAGTCCAGAGTACCGGCGAAAAAGGCCACTAACAAACCCAAAACATCAAACATTCTCACATTCGACGGCCCTCTTCTACCGACCACTTTTATATCATCGATCTTTGAGTTCAACAATTCCTCTAAAGATGTACACGGTACATCAGTTGTCGATAAACTGGGGACGCTGGAGAGTATACGGGCGCAATCCAGTGCGACGTTTCCGTTTCCTGAAACAAATTGTTTACCATACGTTCTCTATCTGATGTCCCTATCGAGTATGTCCAACAACGGATGCTTGTTCGATAGTCGATCTACACGTATCAGAAACCCCCTGAAGTACAATCATTTGCAAACATAAGAATAACAAACCGCAAACAAACAAACGCAAACCTATAATAACTGCATTTTTGGAGTTTAGAGATGGAATTTGCGCTCCAGGAACACCGTTGTAAAATGAGACAAAATCCGATCCTAAAACATCAATAAATATTGAGCTAAATACATCATACATTGCTAAATACTCTCAAAACGTATCACATACATCGTTCAAAAAAGTACTAATAGGTGGATAACTGTATTAGGTAAATTCATCTTAATCTTAATCTCGAAAACGTCTACTGGAATGGAGTTAGCACTTAGCTGAGCACTACAGTACCCGGCCCAGTATCAACCAAATCAACCGGAAACGGAAGCTTAGAATCAACGCATGCAGGTATATTGGTCTTCACCTGACCATTGTCTGTGTGTGGGCTGTGAATAAAAAATACCCTTCTAAAAGTTTACCCGACATTATGTTCCCCGCATCTGAGCCCGGAATCGTCAGTCGTCTCGGCCTGTGTGCGCCATAGGCCAAGAGAACGGCGTCATAGTTTGCGCATAATTCCTAAATGATATTCATAAAGCTCTTTATCAGATACATAAAATGGGAAAACTATTATGGAAATGTGAATGTGCAAAGAGAGCTACACACTAGGTTGAGCGAGAACGCTCAAGTCAAGAGACTCAGATTCTCACGCGGTGTTGTTTCATCTATACGTTATTGGGGCCCTTTTTGGTTCTTCTCAGGTCTGCGACTTTTTTTCACTATTTTTATAACTTTTTATGGATTTATCTTTTATTCTAACAATAAGTGTCGAATGGATACAGACAGAGAAAAAATGCATACGTAATTCCTAATATCCTAATACCAGTAAAGATTAGAACAACAGTAAAAAAGCTAAACCAACCTCATAGGTCACATCCTGTCCAATCTTTACATTGCAAAACAAGTTCATTCGGTCGGGATGGCCGTCGAAGGATTTCTCAAAGCCGTGAATGCAGTTTTTCACCTATAATTTGCGTTAGTTATTAGAGACTACACCTAATTCCATTTTATAATATGTATGTACAAGTAGTCTACTACTTCTGTGTGAGGCTGTGACACAAACATATTTTTTAACATTCAAACATTTAACATTTTAACTACCACTAGTCTAGTAATAGCATTCCTTCGCTGATTACTACTACAGACGACGGAACTGAACGATTTCGCCCAAGCAAACATAGTATATACAGGTTGCTTCTTACTTTACTATAGAATATAATACTTTACTACATATACTATAGAATATAATACCTTACTACATGTCATAATAATAGAATATAATACATAGAATACTTTACTTCAAACAAAATTTTTCAAAACTAATAAACCAAAACTTGCTTCTTGATGATCGGGCGCAACTCCGTACCGTACTAGTCCGAATGGAACAGGGGCAGCATCAAAAACGTCGATGATACATTCGGGGTGTTTGCGTAGTAAAGAAGTGGAGGTGAACAGACCTAAATGAGAACTAAATGACGAACTCCCCTCACACATATCACACACAGATGTAACGCAGCAGAACGCACATATAAAGTTTATTATTGCTGAACTCAGTAATTGAATATAAAACATGTGCAACGCAGAGAGAGAGCCGCAGATGCCGACATGTTTATTAATGGATTTGAGATCGATAAATAGTGTAGCACAGTTCGAACTCTTAGTCAAATTAAGTCCAAACAACTAACCAGCTGGACCGCTACCCACAACTGCAACTCGATGTGTGTTCCTATATGCATGTATCCTACATGCTGCACCAAGTAGAGCCGATACTTTGCGCCGGGAAAACATCTAAAGCAAACATATGTTAGTTGGTCAAAAACACCACAAACTATAACGATACAAGAGGACACGAAAAAAAGGCAGGTGAATACTAAATGGTTCCAAAAACCAACTGATACTGAACTCACTACCACACTTCGTCTGTAACAATAATTTACTCGATTCCAAAAACTAAGACACAAAATATCACCACGTAACAAAAGATGATTAACATATTAACCAAGCAGCGGGAACACCAAATACTATAAAAATCTGAATAAACCCTGACCCAAATCCCAAAACTTATCGCTTAGTAAAACGGTGTTAAAAGAAAACATTATATTAATTTAATACTTGGAATGTACGTCAAAGAGCTAAATTGGTGTTGAATGACAAAACAAGATGTTGTTTTAGTGAAAACGGATAAAATAAAATATTTAAAGGGAAAGGAAGCCAGGAAGCTAGGAAGCATAATTTGCAGGAGCCCGGAAGAGCATAATATGAACTGCTGAAAGCGGTCTCTGTCGCATTCCCATTTCTGCTTCGTCACTCATCGGGAACAGATCGTCAGTCACCTGCAATGTCAATCAGACAATTCAAGTGGTATGGCACGTGGTGTGAGACACATATTGGGCACCTAACCTACAGTATGTGTCATATCAGACACAGCATAGAACAAAGGAGTTTTCAACGAAAATTGCCCAAAACTCGTAATATCGATGGAAGGCTGGGGGCAATTGAAGGAAACAAGCAAACAAAAACGTGGCTAAAACAACCAAATATAGAAAAGCTTACATTCACAGTAGATGTTTGCATTTGGAAGTCGATAGAGCCGTAATACTTTTGCTGAACCTGAAAGGGATAAACCTTATTGTGATGTTACAGAAGCCAGACTGATGGCCGAAAGCGAAATAAATAAATAATTAGAGCCTCTTGTCTGGTGTCTCTCACAATTATCAGTAAACCAATATACGTCCACATCGTAACTGTTTCTGCCCTTCTTTCGGTCGTCCTAAGCGCCCTAAATAAAAAAAACACGCACCTGTAGAGCAACTGTAAGAGCTCTATTAAGAGAATCCCCGAGACCGTGAAGATAAACTTCATCGAATTCGTTGTTAAGAAGTTCCTCAATCCTTTTCAATTGTTGAGCGATGTTAGTTTTCCTGAAAGGCACAAACTATTAAACATGAATGGCAAAATAGATCAGAGCACAAACACTGGTGATGTTACAAAAATATGTGAACGTGAATTCGTCATAGAGTATTTATGTCGCACTTTCGCAGGCGAAAGTACGCGAAAGTGCCATCCATCTCGACAATTTTTTGGGGGTGTTTTCTTCAGGCGAAGGCGGGGTACAGTAAGACCGAAAGTGCCGCGTTCCGTGCAAAGATTATTTTAATTTAAAGATGTATTGGGCGCCAATTTACATTTGCCGCAAAAAAATTTTAATTTAAAGGTGTATTGGGCGGCAATTTAAATTTGCCGCAAAAAAAAAACCGGAATCACTATGATGAAAAAGTATCCCGCTCAATACATCTTTAAATTTAATAAATCCCCGCACGACAACGCGGCACTTTCGGTCTTACTGTACCCCGCCTTCGCCTGAAGAAAACAGCCCCAAATTTTTTCGAGATGGATGGCACTTTGGCCCGCGAAAGTGCGAGATAAATACTCTATCATTGAAAAAAAGAGAACACAGAACAGTGCCCAATTAATTTCAAATCTGATCACAAGCGTTACTCAAGAACAACTAAATGGAAGCACGAGGCACGCACAACTTACTTGGTAATATAAAAGTGATTCTTGGCAGAGATTGGCTTGTTGGGTGTTCGTTTCTGTACTTCATAGTTCTCTTCGTCAACACGGCCACGCTTTTGGGACGACATTATGTTTCGTTCTAAATAATAGAACGTGATCCGTCTTTTATAGTCGGTAAAGCACGATGATCTGTGAAAATAAAGCAGCAACGAATGTCACCAGAAAGTTTCGACCCGTCGAAATCAATATATTAATATTCAATAATTTCAGTGTAATAACTTTTTAGAAACAAACTATATTCACCTTTACTACTGTCACAGGACCGACTTAGAAGAAGAGAACAACCAATGCCATACAAAAGCAACTAGCGCCGACCCACGGACTCAGACGTTCTCCAATCCGAGCACACTTCCAGAAAACACCAAGTATTCTGAAACAGGATTGCTCATATGTAGCGACATTTTTATTTACTTTACAAAATAGACTACAAGACATTTTGCATTTTTTTTAAATGAAAATGTGTAGGTGCAAGCCAATACATTAGCGTGCGCTTATACCTTCAATAAAATATATCATACCCTTCCTTATTCCGATCAATAATCTTCGGGGCGAATGCACGGACGTAGGTACACGTGCAAATAAGGAGCAAGATCACGCAAATAAGACTTTGGAAATTGAAGATGGCCGACTGTAAAATAAAAGCGGGAGTAAGGTGCTAGGAAGGTAGTGTTTGAGTCCAACCATAATATATGAGTTGCTGATCTTTGGCCTACAACATTATCGGGAATGCGTACCCCAGAAAGGGTGACGTTGCCTAGAGGACGGCAAAACCAATAACTATGTGGGAGAAACAACCACTAATTTCAAAACGGTTAACGACTAAACAAATTGCCTCACCAGTTTTGCAAATTCGACCTCCGCTGACGGAGAAGACGCTGAAAAGTCACGCGCTTTATTTCACTCAATCATACGTATTCAACATCAAGTTACATGTAAACGAACAACGAATAAAACGAACAATGTAAACCAATTATCGCGCTATATATGGTGTGCCACAACACCACAATCACCAGAAATGACTTCAAAATGCAAAAGCGCGGCAAGATTTATCGTTTCTCTGTATCCTCCGAAATTTACGTTCTATTT
Organism: Pelodera strongyloides; assembly: GCA_036852015.1. Lineage (NCBI taxonomy): Eukaryota > Metazoa > Nematoda > Chromadorea > Rhabditida > Rhabditidae > Pelodera > Pelodera strongyloides. The sequence goes on along the minus strand of JAANDG010000127.1, from coordinate 286,944 downwards.
CGTCTTTCTGTTTGAGACTTTTTGATTTGCGTAATTAATGCAAATTGCGTGCAAATTGCATTTGTATCGCATTATTTGTGCATGCATTTATTTTTGAAAAATTTTCTCGTTTGTCTTGCATGTTTCCAGCGTATGAATGCTCTTGTTTTATATTACCTGAAGCACAATCGTGCTTATGTATTATACGGCCATGTATATCGTACAGGTTTACTTCGTTTTGCTTTCAGATGGAGCTAAATCTCAAACAAAGTGGAATTGCGAAACGCATTTGTGTTAAGAAACGCATTCCTACCAGATATGGCACTCTTACAACGGTCCGTTTTTCAAACGAATTCGGGAAGTTTACTGTTTTGAAGGAGGTACTGCTGGAAGCGACTAGCGGCTGCTGTTGAATTGTCGAATACTAACCCCACGAAGTGTGTTTGCTACCTTTAACTAATCACGACTGTTTTTATGTATCCTTTATTCCATTCAGGTAACTCATGAGGAATATCTACGTGATGACATTCCCTGTGGAGAACACAGTTGTGTTACTTGCTCAAAATATGTGTTCAAAATCAAGAACCGCTTGGGAATAACACCAAACAGCTCAGATAATAGTATCGTAAGTTTTACAATTTTATAGTTTAATAAATTTACAGTCACGTTTGTGTGCCAACCGTTTGTCTCTACCGATCGATCCTACTCTAGAATACCTAATCCAATGTGTTCTCCTAATATACTCGCGTGTTTAGGTACCGACGAATCATGCGATTCTTCTGGACCAAGATGCTCTTGTACGCTTTTATGACATTTTTGAGAATGATGCCTTCCAGTAAGTCCGTTGATTCCTTTGTTAGGATTTACCCAGGGTCGCGCCCTGACCTCCATCTTTTTACGAAGAATCTAAGGTTACTTGTGATGTTTAAAGCGAAATGCTAGCCGGCTAGCCCCTTTGGAAAATTTGCATATGATAAGCAAATCCTATGTATCCTATGCTAATTTTGCACGATCGTCCACGGCAATCGTACAAAATTAGCATAGGATACATACGATTTGCTTATCATTTGCAAATTTTCCAAAGGGGCTAGCATTTCGCTTTAAGGCCTAAATCCCTAAATGTTTTGGGTTTGGTGTTCCTGTGTGGTTGTACTTTTACTCTAAATGTGCAAATTGTTTATTTTTCCAGGAATGTCGTCATTTGCTCGTCAGTGTGGACCTATTTGAACAACAAGTGTCTCCAAGGATACATCAAAATTAATTCATTGGTGAGCTCATCTTTATTCTTTATCCTTATCTGAAATATAACTGGTGCAACTGAATATTTTTTCAGCAAAATGCACTTTCAGCCCCCTTTTCACAGTTCCTTAATTCTCCAGTCTCCACATCACAGTTGATTTAAAAAAATATTTTAGTACGTCATGTTCAGGTAGGTTAGGTAGGTATGAATTTCAGGTCTACACCGATGAAAGTCCTCGCTTTTTCGTATTCATGAATGACTTGTGCGTGCACACCGCGAGAAAGCCTGTACCGTACGTTTTTTTTCTGATGTGAAATGTGAAGTAAATAAGTAAATAACAATATGTTTACTTACAAAGCCTTTGATACTTACAAGAAGTAGCGCTTTATGCCTCCGCCAATAACTGAGCGACTGAGTCCAGCTGATTGAAATTGAAAACACGGCTCCAAAACGCGCTAGCTGCATTTCCTTTACATTAAAGCTATATTAAAAACTGATTTTGAACAACCGTTTCCTATGTGTTGTATGCAAAGGAATATAATTGTACTTAAGAATCGCGCAATTATTTACATAAACTACATAAACCGGCTGTTTTACCGCTTTATGTTTATCCTTCGTATTCTTTAGCTTGGCCGCTGCCGCCGAGTATCTCAGCTCTCACTGGAATGGCCTTGAGGCAATTATTGTATGTGGAGATGAAACTGAGGCTGCTAAGATGAAGAAGCAATATCAAAAGACGTTCAGTCTCAAGGAGTACATTTCAGGTAATCAGGTGTTAATGTAGATTGTAGGTGATAGTAAAGTATACTTGTGGTGTGTGAGCAAAGAACTGGATTCTTCCACGCGACGTAGGATATAACCATGATAAACTTGACTAGGGATTAACAGTGCTGAAGAAGCCTAGTTTTGAACGGAATCATTTATTTTAACAGTTATTATTCTCAATAATATTAATATATTATTTTTTGTATCTTATTTTGATAATTATGGTTCTCAAGAATATTAAGATATTAATTATTGTTTTATCTTATTTTGATTGTTCTCAGTATTGTTCAATTGTTCTCAATAATATTAATGTATTATGTGTTATCTTATTCATTCATTCATTGAAGGAATGAAAAACGATTGCCGCCAGGAGCTGCTGGACAAACTTGCCGCCTACGAACCGAGCGATGACGGAAAGTCACTTTTCGAAGAGTACTGGCCACATCATAGAATTCAACAAGGACTCGCATCAGGAAGCCTCAAGAAGGGCGTATTTACTGTGAGTTTTTATTTTAATACGACTATTTAGAAATACACATATACAAACACAAACATGTGAAATCCATGGTCCAGGGCTCGTTTTTCGCAGAAGTCGGGTGGCTTCGTGTTCATGATAGCTTCAACCTAGGACCTGCTTAGCGAATTGGTAGACTTTCGCAACTTTCCGACGGAATCTGTGCCCTGTTCCCTGTTTGCTTCGAACCACAGCTGATCGTGTTTATTACGCATCTGAGGCCATATTCACCACTTCCCTCGGGAAAATATTCCCTGGGGACAGAAAATAACATTCTAATGTGAGACACGCAGAGAAAAAGACGGGGAATTCCCCATGGGGAATTGAGTGGTGAATATCGCATCTGGTGAAGATAAGCTACATTTGTTAGGTATCTCGTGAGAACTACCGTGAAGCGACCGTTATGGACGAGAATGATACGGAGTGGTTATTGCAAGGAAAGAACACGAATCGGTCGGTCAATGGAGATCAAGTCGCTATTGAACCTCTACCGGAATCTGAGTGGAGCGCACCTGAGAAGGTACGTTGTTAATTTTACGTTTAGGGCCGATGACCTTTTTGGTATATCAGCCCATGTTTCTAGTCTCGTATCATATGACGCTTTTTGAGAGGGAGTGGGATAGAGGGATAGAGCAAAAAATCTGTAATAAAGCTAAATCTCTTTTTCTGTTTCCTTCAGGTTTTGCGTCTTCGAGATGTGGAGGATTATTCTTTGAACCCGGATGCCGAAGACCAGGAGAATACAGAAGAACCTGCAGCTAAGAAGAGTAGACCTGCTCACGCTGTCCCCACAGCACGGGTACGTTAGTTTCTCAGTTTTCTTTTCATTTACTTGGCTATTCCGTAATTCCGTATGTCTATATCACTTTCAACAGCGAAACCCGTATTCTATTTGTTCCGCCCAGGTTAGTGTCGTTTAAAGGGACGGGCCCATCCAAATAAACCTATGTTTAACATTTTTTTATTGTTTTTATAAAGGGTTATTATAATAATACTGCTACTGCTATACTGCTAAATTTCAGCCAGATTTATCCCGCTGAAATTTTTCGGTGTCAGTAATCGGAGAACCATACCGTAGACGAACAACGATTGCACCATTATTTTCTTGTCGCGTGTCCCGGGGGAATATGGCTATATAGACAGATACTCTCCCAGGCAGGTCCCAATCAGAGCGAGGTAACCTCTGGAGTCTGGAGACACGGTAAAAAGAAGGGTGCAATTGTTGTTCGTCTACGGTATAGTTCTCCGATTAACGACCCCGAAAAATTTCATCGGGATAAATCTGGCTGACATTTAGCAGTGCATATTCATATATTATAATAATCACCCTTTACAAAAACAATGTAATGCTAAATATAGGTTTATTTTGATGGGCCCGTCCCTTTAAACTGTTGTATGTTACTACTTTTTATCTGAATCGTTGTGTATTATATATGTAACTTAGCTCTGTAAATAAGCTTCGGTAACTAACTTCTCTAATTGTAAGCTCAATTCGGTTTAAATCCTCTTCTCCGTTGTAGTCATTGAAAATCCTTATAGGTTGTGGGTATTATTCGGCGAAACTGGAGACCAATGTGCGGCATTTTGTTGCCATCCGTGAGAAAAGGTGAGTTGTGTTTCTTACTAGCGGTCGTTTGATTATATTCGGACTAGGTCATCGGTTTAATATATTGTTTTTTTTAAGGTGTTTCCTGTCTTTAACGACAGCCTGAATCACTGTGATTTTGGGAATCGGGAATCTATGTAAGATGACCCGGTTTGCATATTCTTTTAGAGAGGGGGCTATTAGACTATTGGAATATGTAACACTATATCTAATTCCCTAAATTTAAAGCGAAACGCTAGCCCCTTTGGAAAATTTGCATATGATAAGCAAATCCTATGTATCCTATGCTAATTTTGTACGATCGTCCACAGCAATCGTACAAAATTAGCAAAGGATACATAGGATTTGCTTATCATATGCAAGTTTTCCAAAGGGGCTAGCATTCCGCTTTAAGTAGTCTATATCATGTCGGTGAGTAAGAAACTAGAAAACGAAGTCGCATGGGAATCAGCATTGAAAATGTTCCATCGCATAGTCATCTCTCCTGTCTCCTATCTCCTTCCTTTTTCCAGAGGGTCGAAACCACATCTTCTGTCCTTCGGAACGTTCCCTTCCACGTATTCGAATTGAAACCGAACAAGCCGAATTACTGGCCCGTCAGAGGATTATTGTGGTTATTGGTGAGTGACTGATTTTATGTTTAATGTGCGCATGGGGCCAGGATTGTTTACCCATATTTTCAATTTTTTTTAAATGTGGGTAAACAGATCAAAGATGAATTGGAAATAGTATTTTTTAGTTCTTTGTTTTGAATTTTTAATGGAATTATATTTAGAGTCTTTTTAGTTCTTTGTTTTGAATTTTTAATGGATCTATATGTTTAGAGTCTTTTTAGTTCTTTGTTTTGAATTTTTAATGGATCTATATGTTTAGAGTCTTTTTAGTTCTTTGTTTTGAATTTTTAATGGATCTATATGTTTAGAGTCTTTTTAGTTCTTTGTTTTGAATTTTTAATGGATCTATATGTTTAGAGTCTTTTTAGTTCTTTGTTTTGAATTTTTAATGGATCTATATGTTTAGAGTCTTTTTAGTTCTTTGTTTTGAAATTGAGGTTTAGCTAGTAATGTTAAGATAATCACAATACCTTGTGACCTTCCAGATACTTGGCCGCGAAATAGTCGCTATCCTTTGGGTCATTATGTACGTACAGTTGGACCACTTGGAGATAAGGAGACGGAGAATGAAGTAAGTTTTTTTAAGTGCATTTTTTAAAGTGCAACCTATTTATAGGTTCAGCCCGTTCAGCCAATCCTAGTGTGTGCATTGCATGGTAATTTGGCCATTTGTTATTTCTTTAGGTACTTTGGTGTAACCGTATCCGTATGCATCATTTAGTCGAAATGTGAAAGACATATATTAGATTAGAGGTACATGTGGTGTTATGCAAGTCTGTAAGTCGTACATAAATGGGCTTCTAGGTGATCCTGTTGGAGCACGACATCCCGCATGCTCCGTTTTCGCAGGCTGTCATTGATTGTCTGCCACCCGACGATTGGAAACCCGATGTAAGTTCCTTAATAACGGGGTTTGCTCTGTCTTGAAATATTCATATTGGACGGGGGGAGGTCGGTTTGAGTTTGAGTGACATTTACGGGCTGTTTGAACTCGGGATCGGGAACATTGATGCTCTTCTTGATCTGGTGATCCTGAGCGACCGGTTTGTTATTTAGTGGCGCGTGGCCTCGTACTCTGTTTGAGATTACCCCACAGATCACAGATGTATACGAGTTTCCATTTCAGCTCCAAGCGCCCCGTGTGGACCTTCGCCACCTGACCATCTGTTCAGTGGACCCGCCCGGTTGTACGGATATTGATGACGCTCTTCATTGTAGAAGCATTTCAGAAGATCTCCTCGAGGTTAGCGACTTGTTTTCTGCTCTATTAACTATGCATATAACGCTACAACCACCTCAGGATGTGTTTAGAGTTTAGACCTCCGAAAGCATATGCTGTTTTGTGTACTTGGGTGAAACAAATCGATAATACATGGCCGTAGAAATGTGGCAACCACTAAGATAAGGTTATCAGATTTGTTCGCATACGATCTGTTCTGTGACTGTTTTCCCTGGGAGGAATATCAGTCCCAGTGAATTTCAGGCTTTTTAGTTGTATTTGTATTTTTCATCCTCTTTTTCTTCAGGTCGGTGTCCATATCGCCGATGTCACGCATTTTGTCCGTCCGAATACGCCGATCGATCAAGAAGCAGCAGACCGATCAACTTCGGTAGGTATACCCCAGGCTATAAATCTATACGTAAAATTACGCATCAACCATCTCCGGATTGGCTTTGACCATCTCCGGAGGCAAATGCAAATATACAGATTTGGGTGAAACGTATCAGTGGTATTTTACGGTTCGACACTCAACTAAGCGACCATCTCCGAAATTACGCATTGAAATTATACCCTGGTATACCCGAAAATAGTGTACGATATGTATACAAGCACCTGTGAGTGGAAGCGGAAGGGTACCTGTCTGTTTTTCTGCCAATATGGAGATGTACCTCGAACAATACATACTATACAGATATGTTGTTGTATGTATTAAGCGAGGATTAGGGGTTTCATTTTTTTGCAGCAGTCTCATCTAACGTGTTTAGGTATACATGTGCGATCGACGTATCGATATGCTACCCAACTTGCTTTCTGGACGACTGTGCTCTTTGCAGGGAGGAGAGGAACGGTTAGTTTATATTAATTCGATCCGATTTAGATTTAGTCTTATTGATGTTTTATTTTCCTTCCTCCTGATGAATATGCATGCGTAACTTGAATGTAAAGTTGTGAAGATTCGTTTGTGGGATGTGTAGGTTCCATCAGTAGCGTTTTCTGTAATAGTTGGTAACCTTACTTATTGTTAGTAGTATAGTTCTTCAGTTCTTGTAAATATGCATCGTGCACGTGTTTTGTTGGAGCATTGTCATTTGTATATGCATTGTTGTATGTATTTTCTGAATTGAATTCAGATATGCGTTCTCTGTTGTTTGGACCATGACACGCGACGCGACGGTTCTCTCGGCTAAATTTCACAAGTCTCTCATCAAGAGTAGTGCTGCACTGACTTATGAAAAGGCACAGAACATTATCGATGATCCTAATCAGGTAGGATTAACTTTTCTCTTTTTCTTAGTACGTTTTGCTATTGACTGAAATTCAAGTTCCTTGGCTGTGTAACTTATGCCGAAAATTTTGTGGGTGAGCGTCGTGTAGTAGGCTCGAACGGTCTTCAGGTTAGGGCACAGAGGCTTCCGAGTTAGATGCAAACAATCTACGGATGCCACAGCAGTTTATATTTGTGTGGAACCAGAAGCGGATCATTTTTTCTTGAACCTAGTTTGGATTTATAACATTATGTTTCGGCTACGAAACTAATGTAGACAGACATCATTGATGGTGGTTCTCCTTAATCTCTGTGCAATTCCCTATCGTTTCGTTAGTGGAGGTTTTCTTTACCCGGCACCAGTGTGTAGCGTATGTTTTGTAATAGCCTATGTAGTGTATGAATTGTAACATCATGTAATAAGTGTGTAAAATCGAATCATGTCAAAAAAAACTACCTTTTTTTCGTTCCTCTAATGAGGATTTTTGATCGGAGGTAATTGCAGTTAGGTGATTGTTTCAGGATGACGATGTTGCCAAGTCTCTTCGTGGCCTCATGTCTCTATCAAAGAAGCTCAAGGAGCGACGTATGGGAAATGGAGCCCTAACTCTAGCAAGTTCTGAGGTGAGCGCTAGTCTTGATTCTTGTTTCGTGTTTTGTTTAGTGCAGCGTTTTTTTTTAATTCTCGCGGCGACGTTTTGATGTGATAAATATAGAATGTGCTCTGAGGACAACTGAATGTTTCAGTTATTGGTCAATATCAGTTCTAGAGAGCAGCGCAAGTTATTGGTTAATATCAGTGCTAGCGAGCAGCTCTTTTTGGTTTGAAGTGTAGCCGTTGTTTGGTCTCCTGATACAAGCTTGGGGTCTGGTTCTGGTGCGATATTCGTTCCAGCTGGGCGTAAGTCATTGGGTAATAAAAATATGCACCGGTTACCTCCAACTTGGCTCAGACTCCCACCGGAAGCTATTAAAAAATGTTTATATTTGAGTCAAACTGGTCAATGACACATTATGACCTCACTAAACTAAGCAGCACATCTACGTTTGCGCCCTGGATTTATCTCCATGCAACCGAATGTTTCAATTAGTTTTAATACGGTGTTGTTAGATTCATTTATTGATATTTTTCGGAACTTCGCTCGTTTCGTTTGTAATTCACCGTTTAAAGATTCGATTCGATCTCGACGAGGACAAAACTCCGACCGGAGTCCAGGCGAAGAAGGCGTTGGACACGAATTCAATGGTGGAGGAGTTCATGTTGCTCGCCAACATCTCGGTCGCTGAGAAGGTAGGTTACATCTCTGTCTATGACTGGCTGTGAGGTCCAAGCCTCAGCTCATGGTTCTGTATTATATGATACGGTAGCGCAAAACTGTATGTAGATCCTAGAAACATATAGTGATGCAGCGTAGCTTTCAATACTAGTAGCACCTTGCCTTTGTAATGTTTCCTTTTTTGAAAGTATAAAACAATAGTATTTGTTTATTTTTATTTTTAAGATCCTGGCAGAGTATCCCGACTGTGCGCTTTTGAGACGGCACCCCGTTCCGAAGCCTGAAAGTTATAAGCCTTTAGTGGAGGTGAGGGTTTTGTTCGAAGAGTTTTTATTTTGTGCTAGAAAACGCAAAACAATATCTTTGTACATAGAACTTAAATATTTGCGACCTGCTGTTTTATTTACCAAACGCCCTAAAAAGGCGTTTGGTTAGTATTTAGTGTATTAAACTTCTGTTTCTATCAGTAACTTTAATGTCTATGCGGAACTCTTCAGGGGCTGAACGAATTTCCGAACTTCCCTTCCGATAATAGCAACCCTTATTCTATAATTGTTTCAGTTGGCCAAGCAGCGCGGTTTTGAGATCTCCGTAGAATCTGGAAAGGCGCTCTCGGACAGTTTGAATCGGTAAGCGTTCTTTTGTTTACGAATGAGTTTTCTTCTCCTGTTACTCTTTTCCATCTTTATTATAATTATGACAGTATGAGTAGTACATTGAATTCTCGCAGCTATGCGAGGGTTTGTTGTTTTTGTATACAGGTCCGTACATGTAATATTGTAATTTACGTTTTTATGGTCAACGTTGAGTTTGTTTGTGGATTTTCTTCTTCCTCTTCTTATTTATTTATTTATTTAGTTGTGTGGATCCCAAGAACCCAGAGCTGAACCGTTTGATCCGAATGATGACAACCAGATGCATGACACAAGCGTTGTATTTCTGTGCAGGCAAGTTTTTTTAATGTATATTTGAGGGGTTGATTTTATGGTGTTGGAGTACTGTATGGCGAAGCACATCGTACATTGTCCCTTGAACTTTCCTATGCGTAATACTATGCGATCGCGGTTATTTACCTTTTCTACATTAACTATATGTACGGGCAGTTTCAGACGTGGGGCTCTCGCAGAGTTCTGTTTTTTTTTGGCTCATTATTGGTTTAACCTTAACCTTACCTTTTAGGAACTGTACCGGTTGCCAACTACCTTCATTTTGGTCTCGCCTCCCCGATTTACACCCATTTCACGTCACCAATTAGACGATATGCTGATGTTATTGTGGTGGGTAAATTTATGACCTTTAAGTTATGGTTTCCGGTAAGTGTTAGTGTTATGTTCTGTGTATTTTGATGTGCGAAACATACACAGCATCATAGTGCGACCGTACCATATTTATGATTTTATGATAGATGTATGTAGGACAATGTCAATATGGTAAAAATTAAGGTTAGCTCGAATCATGTCCCTAGACGTAGGCTATTGTGATGTCTGTGACATACATTGCGAGTAATTACCCTAATTGCACCCAGCGGCGGCCATTGGTGCGGACATAGGTTTGTAGCAATTACCCCAATGAGATAGATTGGGAGTGATACCCTAATTGCAGCATCGTCTCCTTGCGGCGGCCATTGGTGCGGATGAAATTAGCGAAGGATTGTTGAGCCAGAAGAAGGTACAGAAACTGGCACCACATATCAACGTCAGGTAAAACGTTTTTTCCTTTTTTGTTTTCTTTTTTTGTTGGCGGACATTTTCCACTACTTCATGCTACCTGTTTGGATGAGACTTTATGACGTATACGGGGAAAGAGGTCTACGTTGATTACTAGTTGGTTTATTTCCGTATTTTAAGGCACAGGAATGCTCAGTATGCTGGCCGAGCCAGTGTCACCCTCAACACACTGCTCTACTTCAAGGGAAGAGAGGAAATATGCGAGGGATTCGTGTTCGGAATTAGGAAGAATGGAATCCAGGTGAGCTTGGACTTGGGATTTGTAGTTTGTAGTCTTGCGCGTGTAGTTTGTCGTCTTGCGTGTGTAGTTTGTAGTCTTGCGTGTGTTTGCTATACTTTGAAGACGTCAATTGAATAGGATTTGTGGATTCTGTAGTAAATAGCTTTGTATTATGGATTGTCACGATGTTTTTTGCACACCTCTGTGTAAGGTATCATAAAACGTATGTCCTGGTCATGGTCGTCGATCTCTTTTCTTTTAGGTCTTTGTCCCGCGATATGGTTTGGAAGCCGTTGTAGTGATCCGAGCATCTGATGTGACTATTGATGTGGAAGCACGGCAAGTGAGGGGTGGTGATATGGTACTCAAGGAGTTGGAGCGGGTTACGGTAAGTCATTTAGTTAATTATCTTGTTGATATTATGTTCTATGGTCCTAGCTGATGAAACATGCCAACGTACCTTCAACTTTTGTATACAAGCTTTATTTTTCACCTTGGTCACCTTGGTGATATTCTGTAGCTTTTACTGATGGTTGTTAAACGTTAAACTTTTGTAAACAATTCTTCGGTCACTGAACTGAGGGACAAGGCTCAAGTTTCTAATGTTTTCGGACGCTCCATTTTGCTTACTAATAATTGTTCAGATTTTCGTTCGACATACCGTAATGAGATTTGTGCCTTCAAATTTAAAAGAAGGATAATTTAATTTCAAGATACAAGAAGTAAGGATAATTTCAGGTGAGAGTCCGTCTAGATGAGACGAATATTCAACGCCCGCGTGTGGCTCTGGACCTTCTGAAACCGAATATTCCCGGAGTATCGGTGGACTTTGACCTTTCCTCAGAACAAGGAATCCCATCAAATTAGAGGAAAGATTAGAATATTGGCGTAGAAGTTTGCTGGGTTTATCGATCGCGTAACTCTTGTCGGTTCTTTACTTTGACCTTAATTTACCGGTTAGTGTTTGATTTATATTATTTATCTAATAATTTGTCTCGTAAATCTCAAGAGTTTGAGTTGTCGTCGTTTCCTTGGTAATGCTTCAGATATCAGTGTTTATATTACTTCAATATTTAGCCCTTTGTGGAGAGCCATTGGCTTGCTGCCGATGCTGCCTACGTTTTATGCTTGTTAATTTTGTTGTTACTGTTGTTGATTATTGTTATTGAGAGTTCGTTATTAAAATTATATCCAAGATGTGTCGTGTATTGTTTACTTGTTGGTTACTGTGACCATTAAATATTTGAATCCGTCTAATAGCCAACTAAATATATTGATTAAGTGTAGAGTGTTGACGTCTGGTTCTTAGCTGTGTTGTAGTTTGTAGTTCTTATAATCCATCGATAACGGTTGTGCTATTATTCTTGATCTTTATCTTGAATGTTATTGATCGTATTTAATTAACTCGTTTAGAAATGGCTCCGCAAGCTCTCATCTACGCTGCGCACGTGGTTCCTCTAGCTGTGGTGTGGCTCGCAACTGTGTTGGAGTGGATACCGGTTTTAAAGAATACTCCTGAATCGTTGCAACCGCTTGTTATAATGGTGAGTTTTATTTTTTAATTCTGAATATCAGGGGGTTTGTATAATCCTGTGGTAGGTAGTAAGTATGCATTCAGTCGAAAATAGTGTTGCCATGACTTTTTGGTGGCAAGGTTCCCTCACATTATAAATCTAAAATCTACCTCATTAGTTACAGGTGTTTCATGGCCAAAAATGTAAGAGACTGTGAAGTAGAGGTAGAGAGAGAGGTATATTCATGTGTGAGAGTGTGGGAAGGGGTTCCGACAATGTGGGCATATTTTGTATAAGAGTAATAAATAACTGAGTGGCTCAAGGGATGGGGAGCGTAAATTGAACCTCAAATCGATGTGTAGACAGCAAGGAGTCGTACGGTTGATACTTGTGTATAAACGCTATGAAAACTGCAGTTGTTACTCCAAGAAAAACCTTTTTTTGTCCAGCTGGTACTTCATACACAACATTGTAAACTGCGAACCCTGTTTTGTAATAGATCAAAAAGTATTTAAAATGAGTAATAGTAACAGTAGTATTTTAATAAGTTATATATGGCATCCCCGAAACATCCCGTTTTACGTTGAATATATTTTTGTTTTGTTTCAGGCACCTATTATCGCGGTCTTCATGCTTGGGGTGGGTGTTTTATGGTTTTTGTAGTCCTCTAGCTTTTACGTTATTGTTTATTATTCGTAGATGAAAATCATTTTGTCCATTCGTCAATGAAATACAATGTAACAGTTAAAAGGCAATTAGATATTTAGACTCTGGGGGGGGGGGGGGGGGGGTTGTTAGGAGTATGCTTAATTTTTTCTTCGTGTTTCAACGTTTGCGTTATTCTCTGACGTTTGTACTTTTCTTTTTAAGCAAGCACACTTCAGAAATGTGCGTAAATAACTAGACTAGACTATAACACTACTGTAGTACTATTGCATGCAGTATATAACTGTATGACTTTGGATATCGACCTCTATATTTTAGTTTTACGCGATCTTCAGTGTTGTGTATGGAGTCGCCACATTCAATGATTGTGCCGCAGCGCGGCAAGAATTAATTAAAGAGATCGCTGAAGCCAGAGAAGATTTAAAGAAGAAGAAAATTATCTAAATTGTAATTATATCTAATTTCGTTGTCAAGGACAACTAGCTATTATTCTGGTGAATATTATTAAAGCGACATGGCACCTGATTTTCTTTCTAGAGAAGTGTCTTTCCAAATTAGGTTCCATTTTGTGCGCAGAAGGGCGCAGTAATTTTCACATAACACATGAGAATATAGCTTTCAGTCAATGTTTAAAAACCAACTATCATCGCTACCACAGGATACCACAGTTGTGCTCAGTTTATCTTTATTATCGATAGTTTTTTTACTGTTCGTGTGAAGATTGGCGGCGTTTTGACCCTTGCTTTAATTACTTTACCGTTGGAGTTTTGCTGGATTACGGTAGTTTTGATTCTGTGATATTGGGGTACTTACCTTTGCGAATATTTCAATGTTGTATGTTATAAGTTATTGCTCTTATTTTCATCTGTTTTTAATTTATGGGTATATTTGTAATAAATGTTATGAAATGTATGATTGGATTTTTGATGAGTTGATATTACATTCGTAAAAGAGAGGGAGGGGATTATGATCGGGCAGGGAATAAATTAAGTCCGCATCATCCCAAAATTTTGGGGAGGTGATTTAGACTAATTTGCATACAATGCATTAGAGATAGGGAGGTGATTTAGACTAATTTGCATACAATGCATTAGAGATAGGGAGGTGATTTAGACTAATTTGCATACAATGCATTAGAGATAGGGAGGTGATTTAGACTAATTTGCATACAATGCATTAGAGATAGGGAGGTGAATCGTCCGCATTTGGCGGGGTGTTTTATGCCATGTGATCGGGATTACTGTGGTTTGGTAAGTGAATCATGGAATTGAATGCGGGTATTTGTTCTGTAAGTGGGTGGAGTTGTACCGGTGTGAGGCTTATTGGTTTGTGGGGGTAGGTGAATCGGAAAATGCACTTTATTCAGACATAAAATCGTCATAATGTGGAATCCAGGCTCCTTTTTCAGAAGTTGGGTTTCTTCATTTTAGCTCCAATCCAAGGCGGTGTCTCTTGGCCGATGTGTGCTATGGAAGCCATTCATATAAATGTTCTACGCTTTGTTTCTTCGCATCAGTTAGCGGATATGGCATTATTATACGTGCTCCTGGCCCTAGCTCTCGAAGCTCTAAGACGTCGAGCAATTTGTCATCTGGAACTCGTCGCCTACCGCTCAGGACCTCTGCGGAACATGTCATAAGCAAACATTGAAACTGTATTTCCACCTTGAATAAAGGTGCACTTGAAGCGTAAAGATTTATTTCTATAAGTTCAGAAACATATGGAAAATTAGGAACTCTACTTCAGAGACCTATGGCGCATTTGCTGGACGAAGAAACCCACAATGGCTTTTCAGAGGCGTGATAGCATGATCTTTGTGTCTTTGTTCAGTATAAAGTCTGATAAGTTTAATTTACGACTGTATTTTGGCTACAAGAAACCAGTAAACGTTGCTTCCTGACGTGAAAAGATGGACAGCAAATTTTTACTGCACTTGAGATAAGGTGAGAGAAATAACGTGACTTGGCCACGGACTCGCAAACCGGCATTGCTCGTTGCGCTTTGTCCAACTATGATGTTAATTAGCCTATTAGCATTAGGGCTAACCTCTGCGGTATCGGCTGATACCCTTTTACAAGTTCAAGTGGTAAGTTATGTTTCGGTTTCTGTATAGTGTTCTGTTGTCCGTGTTTTTTCGATGTAGAGTTTCCTACTATACGTCGATGAGCTTTTCGTGTATGAGCTTCGTTTCACATTTCACAACTGCGTTAGATTCGTAGTTTGATTTTGTGCATGTAGTGTATTCAGATTTTCAAGACTTTGAATTTATTGCTTTACTTCCAGCTATGGCGTCACGGAGAGTACCCCTATCTATACATATGCTACGGATCCGTATGTTAATTACTGGAGACTTCCAAAGGGAACACTTACCAAGGTGAACTATCTTTCCGGTGTAGAAGTTGTGAACGTCGTAGGAAACTGGGAAATAAATAAATCTTTTTACGCTTCAAGAGCGTGCCCCTTTATTAGAGGGTGAAAATACAGTTTCAATGTTTTGCTTATTTATGACATGTTATTTATGACAGAGTGAAAGAGAGTAAGAGAAAGGAGTGGCAGATAGATACAGATATACTTCAGCCGGTCTTGGTCTCGCAGAGGACAAAGAATTGGTTACGCTCCGAAGTGGTGTTCTCGCCAAGCAAATTGTTGACCGGTTCCATGAAGCAATTAATAAGAAGGGAAAGAGAGTAAGAGAAAGGAGTGGCAGACGGTAAATTTTTGTGGGACCGGCCTCTGAATCCTGGAGTTTCAGTTCCTAGCACAGTCGTACAAATGATGAAATTTGCATTCAATTGCACATGGAAACTAGAATAGGATATTCTTTCCAGCATGACTCGACCATTTCGGCCCTCTTTCGACTTCTACACAACAAACACGCTGTGCTGGGTTGGTGTACCTATCCCAACTTATTTACGACTATACGACGCGTAAAAAAACGGAAACTCTGCCAGTTCCAGGTGTTAGGAATTGCGGGTTTCACAGTAATTTTCATTTGGCTCGGAAAACAAGGGCGGCGCCGGTTTGGCTCTACCATGGCACACATTTTTGGTGCCGCACCTTTCCTAAAAGCAAAACTGAAGCGATGTTATGACAAATGTTTAGGTCTATTACTCCGACGATGCCGCTTCTCCATTCCGTGCAATTACGAGGACAATTGTTGGTTGTCCGGACAGTGATAGTTGTTTTTGGGCACAATTGACTCCATTGTGAAGCCGTACGAACCTACAGATTTCTGGAAGGTTAGAATATCGATTTATTAATGTACAGGCAGTACAGGCATCGATCCTAATTACCTAAAATCTAACCATTTTACAGCGATTGGAAATTTGGGGTATTGAACCTGCGGAAGTCTGTGGTTACCGGATCACCGATATAGCTCTCGCCACCTATCAGCTTGTTCATTTTGCTTGAACCTATAAAAATACTATGTAAAAGCCCAGGAACACCTAACTAGGGAATGCCCATGAAAAGATCTTATGCGGAAATACGAAAATTAGGAGTTTATGTTTACCTAAACCTTTCTGTTTCAGCAATGCGCAAATACGGCCTGAGAGTGTTGACAAGGCGATTGGAGTAGAATGCAACTTTGCAGTATGCAATTGAAACCACGCACCATACCGCTTTAAATACAGACCGTTCAGTTTATCTTTTAATCGATATGTCTATTGTCACTGTGAAAAATTAAATGTGCTTTAACCTTTCTAATTTATTAACGTTGGAGTTTTGCTCGTACGGTACATTGTTTCTGATAGACTATTCGCTTATTGATGTTTTTCATTTCCGAACATTGTTTTTGCTTTATTTATATGAATTTTTAAGTGTTTTCTCTATTTTCACATTTTAATGCACGGCAATTTATCTTATGGTATTTTATGTAATAAATACTGTATTATGTTTGAAAATTTCTTACAAGAAGAGATATAGAAAGGCATGAGGGAATGCATTGTTTGGCGTATTTTCTGGAATTTCCTAGTGTGTTCGAATTCCTATAAACGCTTAGCACATGCTGATTTCATTTTGATTTTTGATTTCAAAATCTAATGAAGTCAGAATCAGTTTTAAAGGGCACCACCTTAAACGTTTTCATGGCCGGTATCCTTCGGCGTCTCTGATAAACTTGAGCAATAACTGATAATGTTTCAATTCCGGCTGTATTTTTGGCTGCAACAAACGCTTCTTGTTTGACGTGGAAAGATGGGCATCAAATTTTTATTGCATTTAAGATAAGGTGAGATAAATTAGGCGACTTGCCCAAAAAATCGCAAACGGGCATTCGTAGTTCCGCTTTGTCGAAATATGCGACTAATTAGCTTATTAGCGGTTGGCTTGATCTCTGCGGTATCCGCTGATACATTGTTACAAGTTCAAGTGGTAAGTTATTTTTTTGTTTTATGGTTATTCTGATATTTTCATGTTACGTTTTAAATTAGCACATGCTACCTGGAAACTTGCTTCACCTAATGTAGGACGTGTTTCTCTGATCCTCTGTATAGATGTTGAAACTGCTTGTTTCACACAGTTGCATGAGCTTAGACTATAGTACATAGTGTCTGATTTGTAGTGTGCATGCCTGTACTGTACACTTGTATGTGTTATACGAATCAATGATTCCAGCTATGGCGTCACGGGGACCGCACCCCTATCTATACATATCCTACGGATCCGTACGTTAATTACTGGGGACTTCCACCGGGAACACTTAGCAAGGTATGTGTTTACTGAGGCCCTTCCGAACTTACGAACAGAGCCATTCCAAACGTCTGACTTAGACAAACCGCTTTTCACAATATGGTAATTCAGATCGGAATGCAGCAGCACTTTGCACAAGGACTCAAGCTCCGCGATCGATATGTGACCAAATTCGGTTTCATCAACGAGTCTTACGTGCCTACTGAGGTTCTTATAGCATTATTATTAGGTTTTTTTCTGCTTACAAACAAGCGACGTCATCCATAAGAATGGAGAATTACTTCAAACTGCTGCTATTACGACGGATCCAGCGCGTAGTAAGTCTCTCGAGGTGCACACTTCCTGCTGAGGCCGTATTCACCAACACACAGGGAACTCTTCACCAACACAAGAGATTCAGAGCGAACGTGAGCCTAGGCAGGGCTCCCTGTATGTTGGTGAATACGGCCTCTGACCGTACATTTTTGTTTAGGTATACATTCGTTCGGCCGACACTCCGCGTTGTATCCAGTCTGCGGCTACCAACATGGCTGCCTTTTATAGTCACTCTACTTTCCACCCAACTGAAGTGGACGTGAGTTATGAATAGTTTATTTATACATACATCGAAACATACATACACAATCAAAATGATACCCTAAGACGAACGTGCTTCACAACAGTTCCTACTAACAATGGTCCAAACATAGTGATTGTAAATTATGTACATAATAATGCTCTAAATTGATATTCAGTTTTATTTCGTTTAAAGTAAAATTTTCTTGACTTGCTGTACCAAGTAATCGAAGTAATCGTCACCATACTGTCAGATGTAATAGTATACTGTATACAGTATACCGAATACAAAGCCGCTGCAATGCCTCGGATCGGCACATTATGGGGTTTCCAAGCATGCTGAAAATTCACAGTCATTTTGGAACTACACGAGAATATTTTTTTAAAATTTTCATATTATATATTCAGATTTCGTGCAGAAATACGCTAGTATTGACAGAATCAGACCGAATTTTTAGGATACTTGGAAACCCCCCATTAGGTTATCACAGGGCATAGTACATAACGAATGATGATCTCATGGTATCTTGAATATTCAGGGATGGCCGGACCAGTGGACTCCAATGGCAATCCATAGTGTGCCTTCTAGTGAGGATAACGTGAGAATTTAAAATATTGTTTACACTCCGGTTACTTACATAGTAGCCTGTTTGAAAAAATAGTAGCCGGTTTGAAAGATCTCCATGGACTTTACTTGATTTCTAGGAACTGAATTCTAGGAACTAGTCTTTTTTTATTGCGGCACACAACGTTTCAAAGCCGCCTGTTATACCCTTTAACCTTTAACGAAGACACATACGTTTCGAAGACGTTAATTTTTTAGCTGCTCGAGGAGGGTTCAAGTTCGTGCGCGAGAATTGATCTCCTAAGGAAGAGAAGACAAGAATTGCCAGCCTACTCAAAATACATTCATAGTATCGCGGTGGGTTTCCTTTCTTCCAGAGGAAAAGGGCATGGACTTAGCCTGGCCAAGATACAGGATATAATGGGGAGCTTGGCAGCTGTCTACATATTAAAAATTACATTTATTTAGCATAATCATTTATTTAGCTCTCCACATAACATTACAATCTTCTTATTATATCTTCTTATCTTATTATATAAAAGAGTAACTGTAGCCTAATTTGCATACCGATGTGCGTTACGAAGTGCAAATTTTCATGTTCGGGTATAAAAAGAGTGTCGCAGCTATTGTATGCATATGCAATTGTTACCTATTATGTGAATTTCTTATGATACGTTTGAAGCTTTATATAAGTATGCGAAACCAACCATATTTCCATGTAAGTCGCCTCAGGCGGCGTGAGCCGACTGGTTAACATATATTTGCATTAGCCCACATCCATATGGGTGGAAATCAATAGGACTACCAATAAACAGCAAATAATAATGAGAAGTAAAGTTCAAATTAATAGAAGAATAATATATTAAAGGGTCAGGCCCATTTCAAATTACCCATATTTTTGATGACTCCATCGGATTCTCCGTTTCAAATATAGTAGGCTGCATTTTTTTCCAATTTTCAGTCGCAATATTCACGCAGTTTTCAGCAATTTACCATGGCCAGTCATACACAACAATCAATCGCAGTTGTCACGCCCATTCGCGCTGATTGGCCAATATCGAAATTGCCACGCCCAATAGAGCACATTGCCCAATTAGATGATAGATAGCTGGGTATGACTGGCCATGGTAAATAGAGACTGCGATAGATAGCTGGGTATGACTGGCCATGGTAAATTGCTGAATACTGCGTGAATTTTGCGACTGAAAATTGGAAAAAAATTCAGCCTACTATATTTCAAACGGAGAATCCGGTGGAGTCATCAAAAATAGGAGTAATTTGAAATGGGCCTGACCCTTTAAGAACAACCAGTAACGTATACATCGCTGTTTATTAGTTTGAAAATCAGAGTTCAATTTATCATTTCCAGCCCCTTCTTTTGGATTTGACTGTCGGAACTGGAGAGTCAGTCAGCAACGCCGAGATGATACAAGAGATTCACGACACACTCAAAGTTAACGTGAGTGCTTATCTTTTCATTTTTACGGTGTGGGTGAAAACGCTGGGAACATACTCCCAGCGTTCACAGGTTTTCAGGGACCTGGATTTTATGACCTATCGTCCAATGAAAAACCAACTAAAGCGAAATACCGGCCGGTTTTTGAAACGCATCGTGGACAACTGAAATCCAACGTATTTAAATTTATGCTAGTTACTTCTAATTTACATAAGCTGCATACGGTGCTAGTATTCTCGATGCGTTTGAAAAACCGGCCGGTATTTCGCTTTGAGCCTTTCCAATTACAGATGGCATACAATCTATCCCTTCCGAGTTGGTGCACACAGGACATGTACAACAAACTGCAGGCCGCTTTTATTCAAACTGACGACTTTGTGAATGGATTAGGTACTTTTATGAGACTTTCTGAGAAGTGAGGAACAAAGAGAGGAGAAAGAGCCGGAGAGACAGGAAGAGATAGGAGAGGGGGGAGAGTGAAAAAGAAATAAAAAAAAAAAGAACCAGGCAGGGAAAAAATTACAAAAAGAAAGAGTCAGAGAAAGACGGGAAGAGTGAAAAAAAACCTCAAAAAAATAAAAGAGAGAGGGAGAGGGAGAGAGAGAGAGAGAGAGAGAGAGGGAGGGAGAGAGGGAGAGAGAGGCGAGAGAAAGATAGAGAGACGGATAAGCGAGGTATCTTATTCTGACAGTTTATTAATATTCAGCCGGTCTTGGTGTCGCTGAGGACAAAGAATTGGTTATGCTCCGAAGTGGTGTTCTCGCCAAGCAGATTGTCGACCGGTTCCATGAAGAAATTAACAAGAAGGCTGATTACAAAATGTACATTTACTCAGCGGTAAGATGGAGTTTGGGTTCATCTTTATGTTTTATATTTATTTTTGTTACCATTACATAGTACACATTCAAATTTCCCAATTATGTGCCATAATAAGCCCAGGGTAGACAGTCAGAATTGGTTGACTATGAGAAGGTGCTCGAGGGTGTTGCAGTATGTTCACGGCTTATCCTCAAAAAGGTCAGGTGCAATAAAAACGAACATTCATTCTCACGGAAACTAAAAATAAGTCATTGCAGCACGACTCCACTATCGCGGCTCTCTTCCGTCTACTTCACAACAAAGGCACCGTACTCGGTTAGTGAACTTATTCCAAATTATGCTGATATGTGCTCGAACAGTAATCCAACTGGAAAAGCTGTCAGTCTTGTAGGTCTTATACGTTTAGCTCCAAACTGACTAGAAGCTCTTACTAACTCATAATATTAGGCGGGGGTTAAAGACGTAGGAAAACGAAATACTTGCTCAGACCACAGAAAACCCGTCAGTAGCCGGTCACCAAATGTAGACCGCTAGTGGACCGCCCGTAACTGTTCCCTTGCCGCAAGTGGACCGCCCGTAACTGTTCCCTTGCCGCAAGTGGACCGCCCGTAACTGTTCCCTTGCCGCAAGTTGACCGCCCGTAACTGTTCCCTTGCCGCAAGTGGACCGCCCGTAACTGTTCCCTTGCCGCAAGTCGACCGCCCGTAATTGTTCCCTTGCCGCAAGTGGACCGCCCGTAACTGTTCCCTTGCCGCAAGTGGACCGCCCGTAACTGTTCCCTTGCCGCAAGTGGACCGCCCGTAACTGTTCCCTTGCCGCAAGTGGACCGCCCGTAACTGTTCCCTTGCCGCAAGTGGACCGCCCGTAACTGTTCCCTTGCCGCTAGTGGACCCGCCCGTAACTGTTCCCTTGCCGCAAAATAGAATTTATGAAACTTTTTTTTATGGTTCTTTCCCTTTACTAAAGCGCAATCAATTTCAATTCCACTTTATTTTAGGAAGCTCGGCTCCGCACTACGCCGCCATGGTCTCGTTTGAATTGTGGAAGGACGTCAACGGGAAGCCCTATGTTCAGGTTTGTGGTTTAGAATCGTTTTTACCTTGTACTTTGTAGTTGTACTTTGTACTTTGTAGTTACTCAGATTATGCCAAGATATGATGAATTAGCCCATTTTTGCGGCACGAAAAGGATGGCAGCACAATTTGTTGCGTTGTGCGGCGCTGGAGCGTGGTACCACGTTATGATAAATGTTCAGGTCTATTATTCTGACGATGCCGCTTCTCCATTCCGCGTAATTACGAAGACAATTGCTGGGTGTCCAAATAGTGATAGTTGTTATTTGGACACAATTGACTCCATTGTGAAACCATACGAACCGACCGATTTCTGGAAGGTGAGACATTTTTTGGTTTCTTTTAGTTATCAGTTCGCGAGCATAAAATGTTAGGTTAGTCCGTCTTCGCAAGAGACCGATAAAACATAAAATGAATAGCATAACAAAAAACTGCGGTGTAGGGGTGTGGGAGTTGAACCTACAAACTACAAACAGTCTGCTCGAGCAAACGCCTGAGAATTCTGAGATATTTGTCACATAGACTCTTATAAATTTGTCACATAAAATCTAAAATGTGAAGCACAATTACTGTATTTGTCAATTTTCTGATGTGTATGCTCTGCTGAGAAACGCCCAATTTATCATAGTGCGTCCGTAAAAATGTTTCTAAAAGTAATTGCGTATCTACACGTTAATCGAATATGAGCCCAAGGAAACTACACCGGCTAAATGCCTAACGGAAAATAATGGTGTTTCCAGGTATCACAAATCTACCGTATGCTAGAACTAAATGTGAAAATGTTTTTAATATGAAAAATTATAAAATAGTCTCGTGTAGTGTGTACGTGTGTAGTTCCAAAACATGGTAGGTTTTTAAGGAAATCCTATAAGCGAATCATGTTGTTCTTTTTAAAATGTTATACGTTTCTGTTTCAGCAATGTGCGAATACGAACTGAGAGTCTGGAGCAAGCCACAGCAATACAAAGTCTCTTCGATAAAATAATTTTTTTACTTATTTTTTATATTTAAATCACTTTCTATTACCTGACAATTTGCAACTAGCAATACGACAATGCAGACAGCGATACGGCTGTGCGATCACGCAAACTGTGATGATGCGCGGAGAAAAAAAATGAGATGTGCCTAATTCTCGACGCGCACATCGCCCAGTCGTCGCCAGACTCTCGCCAGGTTCTAAGGCGCTTATTTTCACCCTTTCGCGAAATTTTTTTGCTTGTTGTAATCAAGTTTCCTCGAAAGCCGTCGCCAGTTGGCATTTCAATATGCATACTGTATTGTTGAGTTGTAAACGTCCGCGATTTGAAACTATTCGAAAATCTTCAATAGTGATGCAGACGTCACAATGTTCAGACTAGTCCAAACAAGTCTATTCTCGAAGCAATCTCTACTATACAAAGAAAGTTCCCTTTTACACGTCTAGGGTCTACCCGCGAATTCCTTAATTTGAATTTCGCGCGCTCGTACCATTCACTATATACATGTGCGCGTATGAGTAGACATCGGCAAAAAGGCTCAACTAACATCTGGCGGACAAATTTCTTACAAAGAGCCGAGTTTGCGGCCTTTCTATAAGAAACGGCCGGTTTCTTTCATGTTTTTGCCTCAAGCAGAATAATGTTGGGCATGAGGTTAGCTGTTGATTTAGATTTACCACTGGTATCCATTAACTAAAATTAGATCTAAAGAACCACGCCGTGCTGATGTGGTGCACGAGGTTAGCAAACACTTTAGCGGTAATACCGCAAGGGCATGCCGCACAACCAGGTGCGCGAAAACATAGCTGCACAGGCACCAAGCTCATCTCCGCGAATAGGACTGAATTGCTCTGCTCCGTCGCTCAATGTTAAATACAGTACATCAATAATCTCATGGAAATAAGAACAGAATGTAGCATTTCCACGATCCGTTACGGAAACCAACTACGTATGCTAATTTCCCAGTACTAGTCACCTCCATCAATTACCGAATGCAGTATGAGAATGTCTACGGCTCTGCTTTTCACCCACTCTCTTCTCCTTTTTTTGTAATTATCGTCAGCGTCTAATTTCTCCGTGTATATCCGGGACTCTGTCTGAATGTCTCGCGTCTCTACATCTGTATTCTATTTCGCCCGGACTTTGTCTGAATGCCTCACATCTCTTACAGCTACATACTATTTCGTCCATCTTTTGGTGCCTCAACCTCCGAGTTCAATATATTCTCTCGGCCCATGTCCCGCCCATTTTTCCATTTTCCAAAAAGCCATTGGGGCATAGAGGCCCTGCAGAATGGGAACTGGACGGGTGCCCATAATACTGATGACGTCATATATTTTTATTTTTATATTTATTTTATTATTAGCCGTCGGTATATGTGTCCTATGCATGTAGTGTCATGTCAAACCAACATCGGGTATCATATTTTATAAAAATAATAAATTGTTGGTTTCTAAAAAGTCGTAAAACATCGTTCGTTCAGCTTTTAAAAACATCCACTATTTGTGAGTACTCTCTATATCCGCTTCCTTACTACCGTATGCGTATCATGTCGTCGATATGATACGCATACGATGTAGTAATCTTACGGTAGCTTACGGTCCCACACGGTACAGTAAGTACAGTAGGCTTACGGTAGCTTACGGTAGTTCATAGAATATAAGTTTTAGGGTGATTTCCGGGCAAGCTGAATCCAATCGGGATGAATTTGCTGAAGACAGACTGGCCCGACTCGTCGGAATCCAGACAGAGGATGTTGGAAAGCGCCTCCAGCAGTCAATTCCCAAATTACTATGAGGTAGGATGGTAATCTTGCAGTGGGTTAGCTAATTGTCGAGCTTTGAGGACACTCGAAGTTCTACCCAATAAAGCTGCACAGAATGTCCGGAATTTCAGAAATGTTAGTGTGAAAACCGCATTTCTTTGCACCTAGAACTCACAGAGTTATTCCCCGGCAAACAGTTCGGCCAGGTACCGTAGTCAGAAAGGCTGAAATATGTTTTTACGGTTTATATGCATCCATTAGCATTCTTTCTCTACATAGTAATTGGAAGAACATTGCTACATTGCTACCATAACAAAGCGTTTCCAATTACTTTAATACCCTAAAAGAGCAAAATTGATTCTGACTGCGGTACCTGGCCGAACAGTTTGCCGAGGAATAACTCTGCGAGTTCTAGGCGTAAAGAAATGCGGTTTGCACAGTAATATTTCTGAAATTCCGGACACTCTGTGCAAGTAAATTGAGAAAGACTTCTTTCTAAGAAAGGTTTTTGAAACGCATCGCGGACAAGTGAATTTTTACGCATTTATGCAAAGTTGCTCGAATTTAGCTTTATTTTTTATTATAATTTGTTCATTTTCATAAGCTGCATAAGAATACTGGTGTACTCGATGTGTTTCAAAAACCTGCCGGCGCTTCGCCCTAAACTCTCAAGCTTGTCGAATCTCAAGCTAATAAAAGAATTCTCTATGAAGAGAAGTAGATTATTCAAATTTAATTAATTATTTTTCTATCATTAATATGTATTTATTAGTTGAATTATATTATCATTAAGACCCTTTTCAATTATCTTTCTCTCCAAATTACTTTGCAATTATTTCAGCTCTCGCTTCGTGAAAAGGTCTCTCAGCTATTCGTTCGATGTCGTACAACAATTACGCTGATTTTGACGCCCCTCGTTTTCCTGCCCCTACTTTTACAAGGAGAGAGGGTGAGTCTTTTTCTATTTATTTTATTTTATTATTATTATTTTTTACTAAAACATATTTTTCTCCACCTTGTATTTCCTCTAGGCTGTGATTTATTAGTATTTTGCCTGTTTTGTTTATTTTTCACGTTGCTTATTATTTTTTACAAAGGTACGCAACTATTACGCAGAATACCTTTCTCTTTTTTCACAATTAAATTTTGTTCGCATTTTACAACGCGCGAAGATCACATCACATGTAATTTTACTGCATATAATAGTTTTTGTTGATTTATCTCTTAATTAATCATAAATTTATAGCACGTGATCTCCAGTCAAATTTCAAATTTTGCTGCTTTACTGGAATGCAATCGTTGATCAATGGGCTAGCTATAATTTGCACATGTTTTATGCATTACCAGTTTCCGTGACGTCATATTAGCGCCAGAGTTTCGCGAAGACTTGCGCAATGCTGGCTTGCTGGTGAAAAAATCTGAACTCAAATGTACCTTTGCGTCGCTGGGAATCTCCCAAATACTGCGCTGCGCTGGGCACCGTAGAAGTATAACATTGTACTTAGGTGAATCAATTTTTATCATAAGTTCTACCTGTAAATGCAAAAAAAGCACGATGCACCCAAGCAAAATTTAGTACATTTTATTCATTATTCTGAAATAACTTTTGGCTAGTCTGAACTTTGATACGATAACCTGCACTGAACTACGTATGCATTCCTGCCTTCTGTCTTATGACTACTTCTCCACCAAAGTGTTACGACCACGCTATGACAAATTGCTGGGCTTTATTCGGGGCCCTTGCCCAATCTCGTGATTTTTCATTTCCATTTTCCATTATTTACTTCTTTTTATATTGTTTCGGGTGTTCTTTTTTATGAAAGCGCGTTCGAAGCACTGCCTAAGTGGTTCTTCAGCGTTTTTTTACATGCACAATGAAGGAAAACGAACGCGCACACGTGACATTTCCTACCTTATAACTTTTAGTGAAGAATGGGAAATAATAACGAAAGGTAGTGACGTTATTCTATTGATGACGACGAAAAATGGTTTTCGAAAAGTCATGCTTGCGGCTAAGGCACCTTGTGGCATACACAGAGTATCACAGAATAAATTATAGAAATAGACGACATAATTCAGACACCTCGCCCCCATAAGTCATAGGAATTGTTTTACCACCGGTTACCGGTTCAGGCTAATCTTCATCGTCAATGAAAAACAATGTCTCTGTTGCTCCGAAGTTCCATTTTAACTAAGAAGTCACGTATTTGCTTGATCGAAAGTATTGCGAAACTCAGTCGATGTCCAAAGTGAGGTAACGTGTTTTTTGAGCTTCCAAAAAATCACTGGCTCCGATGAGCAAGATACCACGCAGCAACTGTTTCGAGAAAAGAGATGCAATCTAAAATCACCCTATCTTTAAAGAGATTTGGTCCATGGATTTGCAGAATGGGACTGGTGCTTTTTGTTACACACTTTGGGACTTTGGTATCTTGATATGAGCCAAATAATTCTTTCCAAAATATTAAATTTGCAGTTTCTGAGAACTTAGGTATACGTCATGTATAACCACTGAAAAATGTAACGTGGTGTTATCCTGGATTTTAACAAATAACCAAAACAGCAACTCGAAATTGCCGCCTTATGTTTATAGAAATCGGGAAAGATTAATACGTTTCTAGGTGTGTTGAAGAACAGCTCTATGAGGTAGACCGTTAGTACCGTTAGTACGTTCCATTATATTTTCGTCGACGGAATATTGTCATTGTTTGTGCGACTTTACAAAAACAAGGGTGATAAAATAGGACCATGGGCCATGGGAAACATAAACTCATTCATTTAGATGTTTTTTTACATAAGTAACATACTCCCCTACGATTTGCTTACAAAAACGAATCAAAGCAAACAATCCACGAACATGGACGTCTAGAAAAGTTGACTGTTTTTCTACATTTTTTTTCATTCTTGAGCCCTCTAGTTTGTCGATGTCATAAAAAAACTGTCCACCATAGATATCTTTTTTTTTCTTATTTATGTTTCTGCAACTTTTCTCGATACCTCCTTTTCTACCGACAACTGTTCTTTTTCGATAATTTATGTACCTTATCTGTTAACTAATTGCTTCGGTCATTCGCCGTTTCTTGTGTAGGAAATTTAGGGTCAAGTAATTTTGACCAGCCAGGTGTCGGAAACAACAATGAGCTAATTTTGTCGGTGCGCCGTAAGTGAGCCGCGCACCCACGTCAAGCGCGCTATGATTGGGAAAGCGCAGTCTTGCGCCAAAATTACGCCGGGTGTGCGCGAATTTAGGGCCTAATAATTCATTCGCCGAAATTTTCGGTGTGCCGTGAGTGAGCCGCGCACCAATGGCTAGCCCGCTACTCTGGGAACACGTGGGCCGCACGTGCGCCAGTTGTGCGCGACCTGAACAATTAATTAATTTTTTAAACAAGCGCGCGACCTTTGTTCCCTTGCATTCCTTTGAACTCGAAATAAATGATCCGAAAGTCAATACAAACGGTCTCCTCTGCAAACAATAACATATGATCTCTTTATCTTTTTTTCTTCGCTTTCAGCTTTGAGATCTGTGAAAACAGTGGGCTAGCAATTAAGCAAACACTTAAATAATTCTTCGTTTAAGTACACACTGAAGAGAGGTGAACTCTTAGTGGTAAACAGGTAGAGCGCAAGGGTTTCGTGCTAATTGCTTTATTAGTGATGTGGCAATTTATAATCAATAACAAATTGTATGCAAATGCTATAGAGGACTTTATGACCGCCCCGAACCAATTTTTCTTTGAAATCTTGCCAGTGGACGACGGTAGCTTAGGCTCACTGGTTAACTCAATTTGAACAGGTAATACAAAGACGCTGGTTCCAATCCCGCCCGTCCAATACCCCGAGAAATTTTTTTATGTTAGGGGTTAGGGGCTGGTCATTAAATATAATTGATTGGTTTCGGTGTCCCTTTGGTCATAAGGCCGACATTGAAGGACCCTAAAAAGGAACAGAAAAGAAAACAAAAAGCTATGCGACCCGGAAGTCTATCTCATAACATAGTCTCCAAACCGTTTTAAAATTAAAGGGATCAGCTCACCTTAAATTGTGTCTCTTTTTTTTGTTTCTTTATTTTCTATAAGGGGTAAGAAAAATTTGGAATAGAAAAAGTAGTGTTCAATTTCAATACTCACGAAGATATTGGGTGATAAAGTGGTGGATTGATCGGGCCGAAATGCAAAAAGGGCAATTGTCCTAAACAAACAAGGCAGGATAATTGCCCTTTTTGCATTTCGGCCCGATCAATCCACTACTTTATCACCCAATATCTTCGTGAGTATTGAAATTGAACACTACTTTTTCTATTCTAAATTTTTACTATCCCTTATAGAAAATAAAGAAACAAAAAAAAACAGACACAATTTAAGGTGAGCTGATCCCTTTAATGCTCCGTGTCGAGGAGAGATAGCACATAAGGTTCCTTATTGCTTCCTAAATTAGGACATACATAACGAAGTGTGGCACCAATTTATGTGGCCCACGAGGAAGATAGATTGTATTGTTACTACAAACTACACTAACCTAGCTTTACACTCAGAAAAAAATCAGGAATTGCTTTGGGCGCAGTCTCCTATAAAATACCAGAAGGCTATCGCCGCCTGAGGCGACTTTCATAGTTTAAAAGCACACTTGTGTGAAACGTTTGCAGCGTTTCTTAAAAAAATCATGAAACAATATTCAATTTCGCTCGCTCAAGAGACTGGGCTCCGGCTCTCCTTTTATAGTCTTTACGATATTCTAATTTTCGTTGCGTTCACACGCGGCTTCAAACAAAAAAGTAAACTCTTCTCCTTTATGTAATAAGATTGCAGCAGTGCAAACTACAGTAATCAATAACTACAGTAACCAAAGTTCTTCAGGAATGGCGTTGCGCGTACTGTGTCTGTGTGATGGCCGTCTACTGGATGTCGGAGGTTATGCCTCTGGCTGCTACTGCTATGATGCCCGTTGTCCTATTCCCACTTACCGGCGTACTCGACTGCAACACCACCGCTAAGGAATACATCAATGTAAGTAACTTACATTTTGATGTGGGCCCCTATGGCCTACTGAATAGCGTTTAGGTGCATGTCCCTCAGACAAAAGGCTCGATATTCCCGCGTGCGTGTGTTTGCTTCATAATAATTATAAAAATAATTTATTACATCACAAAGATGCGCACAAAAAAAAAAAATATGTAAAATTCAAAAAAAAAAAAAAAAAAAACAAGTCAACTAAAGGGACCGCATATAATAATGCCAATTCATGTAGCTCAAGAGAACAAAAAAAAATCAATATTCCAAATCGATCGATATTCCAGGACACCAACTTCCTGTTCATCGGCGGTTTGATCGTGGCGGCTGCTGTGGAAAAATGCGATTTGCATGAACGAGTGGCCCTTTCTGTCTTGAAAATGGTTGGCAGTCAGCCAAAATGGATCATGCTTGGATTTATGATTGTCACCGCTTTGCTCAGGTATGGCTTCATCTCTTCGTTGCTGCGGTAACGCTGCGTCACATAGCAGCGAGCAGCGCTGTCAATTCTTTATTGTCAATGCCTTGAGTTGTCACGGTGTTACCGGCGTTGCACGTTAGATGTTTCAAATTTCAAACAGCAACCGTGACGGTGACGGATACGCTTTTAAATTAGCAATGAATCATGGTTACTATCAAAAACACTAATACATATTTATTTATTTATTAAATAACACCACAGGGTGTGCATCACAATGAAATGATGAAAAGAAAGTAGTATATGACTCGTTGTGTTGTCGTTGTCATGTTGTCATATTGTTTATTATAGCTTTAACTTATTCTGACTTTTCCAAAACCATAAACCCTGGCACTTATTACCTTCCAAGTATGAAGTAGGGTAGTCTTTTGCTGTCTGGGTCGTAAAGGGGTCCAGGACCCACAAAGCACACTGTCTTAGAAGGCGAACAGGAAATTAACGTACCCTTTTTGCAAAACACAGGGGAGTTTCAGGCTTTCCTTGGTCAATTTCCTATTACTGACTGAGAGAGAGAGAGACTGAGAGAGAGAGAGAGTGAAGAGAGAGAGAGAAAAAAAAAAGAGAGAAAGAGGAGAGAGAAATGAGAGAAAGAGAGAGAGAGGAAAGAGAGCGAGAAAAGAGAGAGAGGAAAAGAGAAGAGAAAGAGAGAGGAAGAGAGCGAGAGCACTCTTTTTACATAAAAGCAACAATACAATACAGAGAGACAATCCTATACTGTTCTCTTTTCGTAAACTAGCGGTTATGATAGTCAACAGGTTGCAATTGTCGTCCTGAAACATTTTATTATGAAAATGCATCTTAGTTTGTTAGATGAATTGTTTGGTAAATATTGGCTGGCCTTTTATAGTTAGAACTGTATTTTATACTCAACAATTTACAGCATGTTCATCTCGAATACCGCTACAACGGCAATGATGGTACCAATAGGGCAATCGGTAGTTCAGCAACTGGTGGACTCTTACGAGTCACATCCAAATTCGGGAAGGTTAGTTTTTTTTTATGTTAATTTATAATGGCGACCATGCGGCGGGCCACATGCGAATTTCAGTGGTGAGGTCCATGCATGTTCCTGGACGAAATGGCAAGATAGTTATTAAATTGATATTTTTTACATCTAAATATGGCTAATCGTCCTCATTATTACTGTTCATGTTCATAACGATTATGAATAAAAATAACAGCACAGCACAACGGGCATATATACTGTCAGTACTAATACTGACAGTATATATCGGATACTACGCACCCCATCACATCACAAGTTACTTGTAAATACTTGTTCCAAAAAGCTTTTATATTTTATATATTTAGCATGTCTGGCCACTCGAAAGCTGGATGTAAACGCATGTCTACTGGACTGGTCCTCTCAATTTGCTTCGCCGCTAACATCGGCGGTACCGGAACCGCTACGGGAACCCCATCGAACTTGGTGATGCTCGGACAACTGACAAAGTAGGGTTTGAACTCTGGGGGAAACTTTACACGTCGTGCCCAGTTTTCGTTTCTTACGCTTTGTGTTCCAGAATACGGTAGTGTTTGAAACTGTAGCGGAGCCATGTTATAAAGTGTTAGAGCAACAAACTAGATCGGAGGCAGCAGTCGCGCTGTGGAACTCATAATCCAAGGGCCCGGGTCCGTTGTCCAATATTTCTGGGGTATTATTTCTTTTCGACGTGTGCATTTATGTGTCCGCACGTCAATCGTCATTCATTCAACATTTAGAGGAGTCAGCTGGCCTCTTTCCTCCAAAACGGCCAGACCATTTTTTTCCATTTTGCGTGAGCGTTCTTTTCCGTGAAAAGCGTCGAAAAAGATGCACGGACCTCTTTTCTCTCATATATTGAACATGTGGCACATTTTGGACGATGAGAATATTTGAAATGATCCTGTGATTTTAAACTTTGTTTGGGAATGTATTTAGGCAGGGGATCGGGATGAGTTAAGTATATATATCGACAGTTTTGTATTGCTATTAGCGTACTGTACCGCAGTTAGACTACGGTACGATGTGAGAGAGGAGGGCTGGTTTATATGAAGAGGAGCGTTGCCAAAACAATACTATGAAGGTAAAGCGAACATTCCATAACCCAATAGCTCGGAATTCGGAATTCGCTACCGTTCTCGCGCCTACAAAGCAAACCTTGGTATGCGCGGCCTACAAAGCCCAGGTGAGGCGGCACACGCATTTCCGGCCTAGTGTAGCCCGCAGTGAAGCTTATGCTAAGCTTTGATTTGCCCCCTTTCCTCTGAGCTTTCCAAGTGCTGCAAAAAAAAGGGTCAAAATTTAACTTCTGACATATGATAGGGCTTTCGCCCCCAAAATCATATGATATTTGCTTGTCTTTTTTCCTGCTAGACTTTGTTCTGGAAAAGATATCTCTTTGGTTTGAGAGCACGCCGTTTTGTGGAAACTGAGCCAGCTGACTACGCGAATGTTGCGTAACTTGGACAAAAATAAAACAGAAACCTTACCGGGACGTGTAGTTTCCAAGCATTGGACGTTTAGATCTTGTCGGAATGGGTCAGCCCAGAAACTTAACTTTTGTTTAGAAATTGTTCTAAACTTTATTCGCAGGCTCTTCCCCAATGAGGACGGTTCACTGAACTACATCTCGTGGATATTCTTCGCTGTTCCGCTCATGATCGTCTGTCTCTTCACTTGCTGGCTCATGCTTGTCCTTTTCTTCTTCCGGGTAAAATCTTTGCGTCACTCACTTCGTCTCATGGATTTATCTAAGCCTAAGCCTAAGTCTAAGCCTAAGCCTAAGTCTAAGCCTAAGCCTAAGCCTAAGCCTCTGCACTTGTTTGCTCATGCTTGTTCTGTTCTTCTTCCGGGAATGATTTTATTTTAGTAACGATTTACTGATTGCATAAATATCACATAATCAAAAGGAAAGTCTAATACGGTAACTGCAATGAGTATAAACAATTTTTTACTGTTTTTCTTTTTCATTTAGCTTGTTGTATGTACATAGTCAGTGCAAGAAAACTACATGGCATAACTTGTATTGAAAACAAATAATTTATATTACTAATTCTATTCCAGGATGCCCCAGCAGCCGATCCCCATGTGACAAAGATGTTGCACGAACGGCATGAGAAACTGCCCAAGATGAGGTGAGATTATTGAAGACTGTGTTATACGAGTCACTAAAACCGTCTTTTCTGCCTAAAGAAGCACAGAAACGGCTGCGTAAACAATCCTAAGGCTTTATTTCTCTTTAATTTAGCAGACTTATGTTTATGTATGTTTATTATATTTAATCTTCCTTACATTGAAATCTTTTTCTAGAGAAAACCTGAAAGTAAAGAGTACAGGGTTATATCAACCGAATCCGCGGAAACGATGCACCGGGGTCCGGTTCATTTCTGAATCCGGACCCTGGTTCTTCTCTTTCATTTAGCAGACTTATGATTTCAGTTACGCCGAGAAATCAGTCTTTGCGTGTTTCCTGTTGCTCCTCTTCTTGTGGATGTTCAGGAATCCAGGAGTCGTGCCCGGATTTGGACAGTACTTTCCAAAGGGGTAGGTCAATTTATATATTTTTGGATTCTTGCTTACTCTCTCTACGTACGTTCTATTCTGGAGTCAGGTTCAGTTGTTAGTCCATATAAGAAAAAGGATAAACAAGCTCTAGAACGGATCCAACGTACGTTTACAAAACGAATTTTATGCGTCCCAATTGCTCAATTACAATGATACACCATCTAGCTCTGATAGGGACTCTCTATTGAAGCTTGATACGCTTGAAAATCGTCGTAAGAAGGCAGACGCTAGAATGCTTAGAAAAATATTGGCTGGCAAATGTGGCCCCCACTTACGTTCATTGTACAAATTCAGACATTCTACTCTGTCCTCTCGACGTGGTCGTGTCAAAATATGTATCCCTAGAGTAACTAAAAACGTTCGTAGACATTCCTTTTTGCATAGAACTTCCCTTATGATTGAGAAAAATGCTGCTTTATTCCTGTAAATTTGTTGAAACAAATATTTTAGTTTTTGTAGTTCATTTTCACCTGTTTTTTATTATTATTGTTATCCATTTATTCGCTGTTAGTGGCCTTATATTGTCAAAACTTGCGCGATACTTTGTTGTCGTAATAAATGTTAATGTTAATATGAGCAGAATATCTCATCTATGTCTCATTCAAAATAATAAGAATTTGTTCCACTGAGTAGAATTTTGGTCCACCACAACTTGCGTGCCGTAGGAATCTTCGCGGCATTCATAACCAAAGATAAACGGATTTGATTAATTGATGTCCTTGGAATTGTGGAATCCGGAAACGTTGTGCTCTCATGTAAAATAATGATTTGCTTCAGTAGCGGCGCCGCACGTCGTCGTACCATAACTAATTATGCTGATTTCCTTTAGATTCTACACCGATGCCACTTCTGCGATGATAGTATCATTGATGCTCTTTGTCCTTCCCGCCGAGAAACCTCAACCACAGCTTTTCAAGCGACCTGGTAAGTAATTTATTCTTATACTACTGTAAGAGTACCGTACAGCTAACAAGCAATTTAGAGGGGTTTTTGATTAGGGCGTGTTTAGAATGCCGAAAACGAATAAAAGAGCCCGTAAGCTTTCTCCTAAAATTGACAGGCAGTGAAGTGCGTTAGTTTTATAGTTTTATTTTCTTTATTTTTCAGGTGAGGCCTCCAGAACCTACAACGCTTTGATGGACTGGAATTCAATGAAGAACAACTTCCCGTGGAGTGTGGTCCTTCTGCTCGGAGGTGGATTTGCCCTGGCCGCTGGTATGTTCAGGCAATCCAAACCTTTTAATGCGTTCAGTGGTCCCGTTTTGCTTCTAAGAAGGGCGGATCTGCGTTGTTGCGTGTCTTGTCGTTTCTAGCGTCGCAAGATGTGAAAATCGAAGGCAGAGGGTTCTGCACACGTCTGGCGCTATGTATTTTGTAGGTGTCACTGCGGATGTGTTAGTTGCAATGAAACTGTAATCTGTTTGTATTTGTATTTTGTAGGCGTAACTTCGGGTTTGTCGTTTCTAATGAAACTGTAGTCTGTTACTTTCAGGCGTTAAGGATTCCGGACTTTCGAGAAAGTTGGGCGACTACATGTCCGAATTGCGCGAGCTGGAGCCATGGATGCTTCAGGTGAGCACGGATTTGCATTTTTCTCTAGTTTTCTTTCTTATTCCCTGGGGAAGCTATATAGTCATAAATTTCATGTAACTTTCTAACTGGGTCTCCGATACCATAACGCTGACATTCCGTAATTGAATGTCTTCTGGAAAGGCCGGCCTCTTGCATAGAGACCGTCAAATAGGACCACGCATTGGTCCATCTGTTCTTAAAATAAACGACTCCGAAAATAACCATGCTCGATTTTCAGAGTCTCTGCACTCTGATCGCCATGCTCGTCACCAACTTTTGCAGTAACACGGTTACAACGAGCATCTTTGTGCCAATTGTGGCCTCACTGGTTAGTTTCATTTTCAAGTTGATTCGAGAGAAAACTTCCATTATATAAAGGTTTATTGATAAAAACGACAAGTACAAAATAACAAGGTAAGCGAGAAAATAATAACCAGGTCCCACAGAGTAAAGGGTTCAAGTCCTTTACTACTTACGGGGAACATTAAATTAAATTAAAAATAACTACGAACACAAATAGTAGATACATCGAAAAAGACCATTATTATACATGATAATATGATTATAATTTACTGTAACGCTTTTGCGAAGGCCATGTGGTCAAATTGCAGCATTTTACAAGCAATGGTGCACGGTTCCTTATGCGTGCGTCGGAGTAACAAAATTTCAAAGGAATGTGAATTTGGAAATGTTTCACCGTATCGGAACCATATTTGGGGTAACGTTCGCATTCACAGTGTTTGAATTCGCTTTAGAAATGTAATGCACTCCCTGCTGTTCAGGCCCAGAAGGTCGGCATGCACCCGTTCCAACTGATGTTGCCCACTACTTTGGCCTGTTCTTTCGCTTTCATTCTGCCCGTTGGAACCCCACCAAATGCTATCGTTTTCGGCTCCGGAATGGTCAAAGTGTCTGATATGGTTAGTGTTGCATTTTTCTTAGAGTAATTGCACATTAGTATTATATTCGGAACCTCTAGAGCGACGTATGATCGACGTGCAAAGCGGGTAGTTATCTAGCCCTAGCTTGAATTTTCGTAACATGTACCGATTATTCGATGCATCTTATTCGAGGCATCTGGAGAATGAGTGCAATATGACCTTCCTTTCACAGCTGCGGTAAAAAATCACAGTAACAGCGATATAAAAAAATTATATCCTTTATTTCTCTTGAAAACAATAAACATAGTAATCTCAACTTGTATTCAGATGATGATCGGAATAGTGATGTCCGTCATCTCTCTATTTCTCACGGTGATCTACATGAATACTGTCGCCTTCGTGTTTCTTCCAATGTCCGATTTCCCAGCGTGGGCTATTCTGAAGAACGATACCGTAACCGCTCTATAGGCGGTTGCGCGAATCGGACACGTCGCGGTCATTGTCAATTAATCGATTTTATGTACAGATTCGATCAATTAGGTTTTTTGAATAGTATTTTACCCAACTGTTTCAACATTTTTAATCCTATCTCTCAAATATCTGCTAAAAACTAATAATACGTCAAAATAACCTAAATAATATGTATAAGGTAAATTGCGCGTAATTGTTCTCTTATTCGCGTTGTGAACCTAGATTTACTATATGTAAAACCAACGTTAGCATCGAAATCTTTGCGTAATTTGTAGCATAATACGAGTATAAAAAGTTTTATATGCATTAAATTACTTATACTTTCCGCGCCTAGATTTATTGGTTGCTTGTTTCTTGCTCACTGTTCAGCAACCGGTTTTTGTTTTAAGTCAATACATGTTTAGTAACTTGGCTCTGTTTATTTATTGTCTGTATCTGGGTTTTGGTCTTTATACTAATATGTCTTCGTTTTCTTCCCATAATTTAGAATAGCCTACCTGTCAGTAGCATCCGATTGTAGTAGTAGTCCACCTATGTCTGAGTTCGTTCAATGCGAAGCTTCCCTGGTTGATGATTCCAGCGGTGATAAGCCTATGTTTAAAAAAAGTCGTGTGCACGCCATTTGCAAATTTGGCCATTTCAGTGTAGTGTACGCCGCCTAAAATTATACCTTGCATTTATGTTGTTCTTGCAAATAAAGCCATTTTTGTTTTTGTTTGCTTCAGGTATACCTTGTTGACATAGTTTGCTACCAGAACAAAATATAAAAAAATACAACCAAATTAGAATCCAATGAGAAGCAGTAGACTCCAAGCGGGAAGCTCCCATCCTTCCATTGCGAGGTGCGATAAGGAGAGGGACCACACGTATCAGAGACACACAGAGACAAATTCTCCCAAACGGGGAGGCTCCCATAGTTCGTGCAACGAAGGGGGAGGTAGACGCCGAAGCGTTGCGACTGGCGATAATCGGCCACTGACGCTCCTGAAAGTGGAGAGATGATGGGAAGGACGAGGTGATGAGCTTCTCAAGTAGAAGAGGTCCTAGAAGACGAATCTTTTCAAGTAGAAGAATTCCATGTCTTCTTCATGGACCCGCCGCTTTTATTTAGATCCAAGACGGCTATCGCCGCCTGAGGCGACAATTCCAATACTACTCAGGGATACTTCAAGATTGTACTCGAGTTTCACAAATGGGCATACTTATATGAAATGTCTGCAACGAATCTTCCAAAGTACATGTGATAAGATACAATCGCGCTTATCTTGGAGGGTTACAAAAAGTTGACTACTTATACCAAACGCCTAAAACGTAGAAAAACGTTGTGGACATACGAACAAAATCACAGGGCTTCAAACCTTTTGTTGAGACTAGCGCTCAACTTTCGTGAAACGCATGCCTACATGAGATGTGGATTATGTAACACGAATTAGAATGGGCTGGGTGTTGGATAGAATGGGTTTGCAGCCCGAATTAGCATGCTAACTTGGATACATATATGAGTGGCACATAATCTGTTTATCCCAAGATCGACATGTAGCCGGATGCGGACGTGGACGTGTGGTGCTGGTGGGCCTGGTGTGGAGCGAGCAAGGACGTGTGGTGTTGCGCTGGACCATCTACAGAAGAAAGAAGAGTGTTGTGTTCAAGGAACCTCAGGCCTACTGGAAGGCCGAGTCGGAGAAGAGAAGCAATGAAGCCCCTCCGGCGTGTATGAAGAGGATTTCGACCCACTTGTTTCTGTTCTTAATAAAGATGGGCTTCGGCCACCTTCACGTTGTCTTACTTGTACTAATGCTGATTCATTTATGTTGCTGCTGTCGACGTGGCTACTTGTTGCATCTGGGATCATCTCTGTGAAGGATTGGCACTCCTTTACACCTTTGTTCTTTATATACTAAGATAATTACAAAACAAATAACTTAGGACTATATGTTACAGACCTCAAGTTGGAGAATGCGCCGAGCCGTGACGATAAACGAAAAATATTTTCAAAAACTCAACACTGGAGTAAAAATATAGATACGTCAATAGTTCAAATTGTTATAGAAACTGCATGCCGAAACTGTGACAAATAAATGTACTAAACCTCAGTGTTGTTTTCACTTTGGAGTATCGGAGCAAGACTACACCACGAATTTTCTACACGGTCCCGACCCCTAGAAGAATGTTCAAGTGAAAATCGAATTGTAAGTAAATAACGTCACCAAGCCGTAGTGAGATTTTTCCCTAAGGTTTTGTCTGGTCCCTAGATTTACTGCGGGTACTAATGATTGGAATAACTACTGATTGCTTCAAATTTGCAACAACTGACGTCAATAAATTTTTATGATATATTTATCAGATACATAAATTTCCCAAAGTGTTTGTTTCCCGGCTATTACTCTTCTTTTCAGCTTTTATGTTCAAGTAATGAATGGCTGGATGAATTTATTATCAGTTAAATGTTCTATTGCCCGACACACCCTGATAACAACTTGATTTTATGGCACAGTAGCGGCTTCCGAAATTTTTCCGGCTTCTTTATTCCACGCAACACACACAATACAAAGAAAATTGATTTGGAGATTATTTCAATCCGCCGACCTCTGAACTACTCGGCTACTGTATTCCAGCATGCGGCAACTTTTTGTTGTCCTACTCTTTGTTACGGTAATTTTTATTGTGTTTATAAACATGGTTGTAAATTGTTATCATACAAATTGCATGTGTACATAACATGATGTATGCATTATGATAAATATGTACCTAATGCAGAAGAATTTGCACCCGATGTTTTGTCAAGGTATACTCATGTATTTCCGGAAAAAGAGCAAATTTCTTGAAGTTACAGGCGAAGTAATATTAGTACTGTATAAAGTAGAACTCGTCGTATGCTATGTATATGAAAAAGATAGTAGGCAACATGTGTCCCATGCACATTCAGCACCTTTGTGACCGACAAACATAAGAAACCTCATCCAATCAGAGACCGGGTGCTTTACCACAGCAAGTAAAAAGCAAGCATGCTATCGTTTCCACCGAGGGCCTTTCCGGCCCAACTGTGAGAGGGGGAACAGTTATTCTGGTACATAAAAGTGTTCCCGTCATTACTGGAACTTACAGTACTTATAGTAATTCCAAGTAACAAGGTATGTTCTTTCAGTGTTCCTTGGCCAAGTACAACCTTGAGATCCTTCTGCGTCGCTTCGACAATGGACAGGGATTCCTACTCAACGGAACACATTGCTCAGCCTATTGGAATCTGGGACAACAGTGCGACATACAACTCAAGTTGTGTGTCATCCTCGGAAGGTATGAGTAGAAGATGACATGAAATCGGAAAGGCTTAGAATTAGGCTTAGGCTTAGGCTTAGGCCTAAGTCTGTGATTATGATGATCGGTTTCAATCTATGTGTTTCAAAAGTGGTCTCCTCAGTGTATTTTAAATCACCCATATTCAACCATGGACAGGTAGGGACAAAGACAGAACAACAACAAGTTAGATGTTTCTTGCTGCCAAAGGTAGACGGAAGATCTACCATGAGAGCGAGTAACGGTTCATGTTAGGAGATGTAAATTCTTAAAAAATGTCTTCTTTTTTTCAGTGGAACAACATGCCCTGATCAACCAGTTGACCTTGGTCAGGTCACGACAAATGCCAGCGCGATTGATTTTCAGGTATATATGTTTCATTTATTGTCCCTTTTTGTTCATGCCTTTTAACATATCACTGAGGAAAGTGCATTCAAGCATAAATGGCTCTCCTCCGAGTAGGTATGATGTACCCCCACAATTAATGACAGGAAAGTAAGGATTCACTTCCTCATTTCAGCTCGGCTCAAAGTACGGCGCATGGACCAATCCCACAGAGTATCCCGTAACAGACGACGCAACACTCTATGAGGTCTTTTTATTTATAACCTTATGAACGAATTCAAATGATTGTTATTATCTTCTACCACTCCCTCTCCCTCTCCCTGTCTGTAACTCGCTGTCTCTGATTTGCCCCTCTCGTCTTTTTCATTTCTTCTTGTCTGCCTCTCTCTCTGCCCTCTCTCTCTCTCTCTCTTTCTGATGAGGCTATGTATTCCCCTACCAGCAGAGGATGACCCGAGTTTCTCATTTCCAGGGCTTCAGCATCCAAGTCACCGCCACTTTGGCATCAACCGGAGAAATCATCGACGAGTACACAAATCAATTTGATAATGGACAAAACCCGAACAATTTTGAGTATTTTTCGCATCCGCGCGACCTCGTCGAGCCTACCTTGTGAGATTTTTGTGTCTGAAATTTTTTTTACTTGTTTTACGCTTCAAGAGCGTGCACCTTTCTGCACCAAGAGAGAGAGGACTCAGATACTGTATTATGGGACATTTATTTCTCCCCACCTTTTCAATCCTTGAAACAGAGTTTATTATCATCAATTTCACAAGAAACTTAAACATAATAAGTTTCAAGCAATGCGCGTAAATTGCGAATTAGTGCTTTAAAACCTATACGAGCTTTAGGTTCTCAATTGCTTGGCGTGCCACCGGTGACCTGCCAGCGCCACCAACACCAGCCGTTCCAACTACTACTACTATTCCAACAACCCAGTTTACTGGAACCACCGAAGAAGTTACAACCGAACTTACCACAACACCTGGTTAGTACTTCTTCAGTGAGTTATAACGAGACAAAATCGTAAGGTGGTAAGGTCCCAGTGGTAAGCTCCCAGTGTTCGATATAGGTGGGTATATTTCTAACAAAGTCATTTTGCCTCCGGATGTCGCTCACGAGAACTTGCCTTTACAGAAAGATGACGGTGGTAGCTTTAAAGCGAAATATCGTCCGGTTTTTGAAACGCATCGCGTGCACCTGCTTGCTTTTGCAGCATATGCAATTAGTAAAAATTAGAATAAAAACTAGACCCCAATTCGACCCCACTTTGCATAAATGCATAGGAATGCAAGTCCTTGAGATGCGCTTATAAAAATCGGCCGGTATTTCGCTTTAAATATCCATGGTTTATGTTTATATAATATATGATTAACATAAACAAGTAGAGGGGGGTGGGGCGTATTTTTTAGTGAGCCTTTACGTACAGAATCATTTCCTATGTATTGTAATTTATTGTTTGGATATACAGAGCCTCATAATGTTACTGCTTCCTGTGCGCAAAGAAAATCACGCAGTAGGTATGCGAGGTGGCCGGCGACAGCCTGTTCGTATCTTCATGCTATCCTACAAGTCGTATCAAGTCCGCACGACCTCGCTTCGCACAAGTCATGAGCACGCTAATTGGAAGTTTTTTGAGAACCGATAACGGAGCGCGACTGTGACGAGTACGTGGGCGATAAGAGAGTGGACGGCGTTAAGCAGATTCTCATCAACGACACCCTCGTGGACGTCTACTGCCAGTTTGGAACGATAAATGGAGCGTACACGTTCATACAGAGGTAATAGCCCGTATTCTCGGGTCGACGGGAATGTTCCGTTTGGGAGCTCATTCGTATGCAAATTTTTCCTCCAGCTAGTCTAGATATTCGAGAAATTTGCATACAAAGGATTTCCCAAACGGAACATTCCCGTCGACCCGAGAATACGGGCTAATCTTACTATATAAAGGAGAAGAATTTACTTGGTCTTTGATTTGTGTGAACAAAACGGAAATTAGAATATCTACGAGGCTATAAGAGGAGAATCGGAGACCAGTATTGAGCAAGCGAAGTCGAATCTTATTTCATGATTTTTCAAGATACGTTGCAAACGTTTCACACAAGTGCGCTCACTGTTTCTGCATTTTGAACCTTGACGTATTAGAAAGGCACCTCTGGCGGAGATATCCTTCTGGCGCAATATATGGCTGTCATAATCTACAGTGCCTTTCATACATAAGAATACATTACAGCGTAACCTTACAAACTGACGTCGATTAATTTTGTCACTGAATATGTATCCTAAGATTTGGTGCCGGAACCGACGGACATCAAAGTTGATGACACATAGGATATTCTTTTCTCTACAAGTTTCACAAAGTAGACAGCAAGAATTTACCCCCACTTTTCTACACGAGATTAAAATAAAAATAGACTAACCGATAATTTCAGTCGATCAGCGAAAGATACAGTCAAATTCGAGCATTCTAATGTTTCCGAGTACAAAAACGTGCTTGGTAAACCAGGGCTGGAGAATAACTTTTGGCTGGGCTTAGACAACATGTACACGTTGACCAATGGGGACACAGCGTAGGTTTTTGTTTTAAAATTTTCCCCTTTCATGAATCAATTTGATCACTTTGACCAAATTTCTAATATACAAAAGTTTACTAACTGTACTATACTATAAAAGTTAATTAGTAATGGCCTGTCCATGTTTGCGATTCAAACTTGCGAAAATGACAAATGCATGTCCGTGTTCAGGCCATTTTACATGAATGTCAAATACCAAATACCTACCGCAACCCGTGCGAATAACGCATTTGACATGGTCCTGTAGCGAAAGTGTATCAGATCCGTACTATTTGAAATAGATCCGTACTATTTTGAAATAGTTCCGTACTGTTTAAAATAGATCCGTACTATTTTGAAACAGATCTGTACTAGATTCAAAATCGCTGCGAGACCTTGTCATTTACATTGACTCGATCATGGACAGGCATTTGTCATTTTCGCAAATGCGAATGGCATACATGGAGAGGCCATAAAGAAGCTAAAAATAGCCAGTTTCAAATGAAACAAAAACTAAGCTTGGGTGGACTACTGCACACATATTCCACACGGATTTGTTCATTTATAGTTTAACCCTATTCCTACCTACGGTCAATGTATCAAATGTCAAATAACTTTATTTGGCTATATGAACTTTTTTTATTTGCAGGTATTCGCTCCTCATTGAGACATGTTGCGGTGGAAGCAGCCAGTTCAAGCAACTGTACACCAACTTTAGGGTATATTTAGACCTAATGCTTCCACCGTCTGCACTCAGAACCTAGGAGTTGCCGCAACTTTTTTTATATGTAAACATGCTCCCGGCAAGCTGCAACGCACAACGTCTTTTGCGAATAGTTGAAAATCAGTACTCGTACTTTTTTCGTGGGAAACACCATGACCCATTGTACTTGGTCGATACTAAGTTCGACCTTCTTTGAAAAAAAGCGCAAACAAATTGAGTTGTTCAGATTTCGGACGCGACTACTCATTACAAACTGACCGCGACATCGTCAGATAATAAAGGACTCGCCATTAAAAACAGTGGAACCGGATTCTCTGATATTGGGTGAGTTCTCTTACAAGGCTAAAACTGGGACTTCGTTCAGAGATTCCCGAAAGGGTCCCCGCAGTCCGCTCTGCCCTACCAAACAAGATCTACTTTTATACACACAAGGAGGCTTGTTCTCAGGGGTTTTGAGATATGAGAATTCCAGCGCATCTTAAATATAAGTCTTCAAAATGTCATAGATTGTCTCCCAAATATTTCTTCGCAGCCGCGAAATCACCTTTATTTCAGTGCGCCGTTCTCCACGGTAAATGAATGGAACCAGGACCCAAATGTGTTCCCTGTGGAGGCTTGTGACGTGTTAAAATACGGGGGAAGTGATTACAATAGCCCGATCGACGATGCTCACGCTATAGGGTATGTTCCTAGACTTCGTGACCCTTTTTTCATTAATTTCAATGTTTTTTTCCACAAAATAATTAGTCGAATTGAAAGATGAATTATTGAGTTTCTTTGAGTCTCTCATAGTACAAAATTTCTACTAATATCGAGTAGCAAACGGGCTAAAGGATATGATGTATGAGCGAGGGAGCTCCTTGCTTTGGAATTCATATGAAAGGAAGCAATTATAATGTTGTCACCATCAATAATATGTTTCCTATTGTATTCAGAGGTTGGTGGTTCGGTTCCTGTGGAAACAATCTCAATGGAGCCTTCATCACCGACGCGGCCCACTATGATGACGCGACATGCACTTTAAAACCACAAGGGCGAGTTGGCATTGATTATTTGCATATATCGACAGGCTTGTGAGTGGGATTGGGTCACAACAAATCGCCCATGTTTCATTTGTTAAAGAGATCAAAAAGTGGCTGCAAGAGTACTGCTTCTGGGAAGTGTCGAGTGCTAAAGCTAAAGTACTATGGAAATAAAAATGATCAAAATTGGATGTTCCACATTTCAGCGACGATAAAACGTATCCAAAGGGAACCGGTATCGAGCTGCTTAATCAGAAGGGCACGGACTACCCATTCTTCTCGGGAGTCAGTTTCGACAAAGTACGAATGGCAGTTTACAAGGGCGGAATCCCAAGTGTCACGTCGGATTTCTGTAAAAACTCGGTATGGTTTCTTGCTATTATGGGATGCTCTTTCGGAAAGGAAAACATGAAATTTCCTCGTTCGGGATGGACATTTCCAAAAAGTTCTAATGCTTGGAGAAAGCTCAAAATACAATATGAATTTGCATGCGAAAGTTTGCATTTTCCATGTTAATTCATACTGTATTTTGGGCTTTCTC
This sequence comes from Pelodera strongyloides, assembly GCA_036852015.1. Taxonomy (NCBI): domain Eukaryota; kingdom Metazoa; phylum Nematoda; class Chromadorea; order Rhabditida; family Rhabditidae; genus Pelodera; species Pelodera strongyloides. Next base: position 242,001 of record JAANDG010000127.1, on the reverse strand, counting down.
TAAGCATTAGAATCTTTTGGAAATGTCCATCCCGAACGGGAAATTAGCACGTTTTCCTTTAGGAAAGAGCATCCCGAACGCACCCTATATGTTTGAATCTTATAATGAACCCACGGATAATTATTATTATTATTATTATTTATTATGGTTATTATCGTGAATGTGCTAAATCGATGAATGTGGGAGGGTCTAGGACTAGAATTACAAGAAACAATAATAAATGAACAACCACTTTTCAATCCCTTCAACCATTTCAGAGCTAATCACCAGTGCGTGTGTGGATAAAGTGTCACTCTGAAGATTTCTCCAAAGTTACTTTTCTCTAAATTATGTTAATCTGAGAAACTGAGTATAAAAATAAAATATTACTAAACCTTATGATGTGCAACTGAATGTTAATATACAGGGATAGTTTCCGAGCGAAAGCTTGTTCGAATCGAATTCGGTCACGATATTGAGTTGATTTTATTATTTTGCAATTCACTTTCTTTCCGGAAATGCTCTTTTACTCTCCTGATCGATGAGTCCTTTTATTACTGTGCTTTAATGTTCCTCAATTTTTTTTGTTTAATTTTATTAAAGGGAGAGGCCCACGAGAAAAAGAACTTCTTCAATTTACATACGCACAATGTCCGGTATCTCAGAAATATTACTGTGAAAACCGCATAAATTTGCATCTAGAACTCGCAGAGATATTCTATGCTAAACAGTTCGACCAGGTACCGTAGTTCTCATGGGCCCCTCCCTTTAATAGTGTATTTTCACGTCACTCGCTGTGTTTTGTACAGATTTTCTCGAATTTTCGTACAATATAACTTTGTTATTTCTTGCATCTTTATCTTACCTTTTTTAGATATGAAGTGCCCGGCGTTATGGACGAGCGCCCTGGTTAGTATTTAAATTGCAGTTATTATCCAAGCTTAGCTAGAGCACATGGTTGGGGGAGGATATTATGTTCAATTGCTGAACCCACCCTCCGGAAGCAAACATTATATTATTGATTAAAGGCCCACGAAAAAAAAAAAAATTTGGGTGTACTGCTTGTGAGTTGAAAACCTACTAGAGTATGTCAACACTGATTCCAACAATACCAAGAGGCATTTTAGTACACAACGCATTTTTTATACTCAGAAACGCATTTTCAAGCTCATATTGCGGTTCTTTTTTCCAATACACAAATTGATAATTGACTTTATAGTTTCTCCTCCTAGCTGGCACAGCGATATGCTTCCATATCACAGTGGAGCTCCAATCTCTAGAATTGAATGGCAATCTGGAAGATGGGTCACCATGTTCAAGCTTGGCCGCTTTCGGCATAAAGTGCTACCCTCTAACTGCAATATGCATTGAAAGAGCTACAAAGTGAGCAAACTACACTTTCTTTACATTTACTTATATGACAAAAGTACAAAAACACTTATATTTTTCGACAATACTTGGGGGCAAGTCATTGTCGAAATAGATACTCATTGTTAGTCAAAGTATAACTTTCTGGATAAACAAAGAATAGTGATGTAACACTGTGTCACATGTAATTCATAATAAGAGGTCCTATTGTGACAACGTAAGTAACCGCGGTCACGGAAAGTATAAATGGTTATTTGTTTAGTGAAACCGCGGATCCCAACACTTGTGAGACCGCCGCATGGATCAACCTCGGCACTCAGGTACATGCTCTTGGCTGCCGAAACTTGTCGTGCGTGTGTCTGTTCGTCCGTCCGTAGCTGTCAATTTACGTGTATGTCCGTGTCATTTGAAACATATTTTTGGAGAGTGTATTCATTCATGCGTCGTTAAAGCGAAATACCAGCCGGTTTTTGAAACGCACCATGGACAACTGATTTCTTACGTATTTATGCTAAGTTGCCCGATTTTAACGCGATTTTTATTCTAATTTATGGTCGTTTGCATAGGCCGCTAAGAATGCTGGTGTGCTCGATGTGTTTCAAAGGTACTTCGCTTTAACCTTATTTTTGTTCAGCCCAACATGAACACAATCACTTTTGACACTCCAGCTGTGTACGGCGGGTGGAATAATGCTCAACAGTTACAAGTCGGTAGCTGGGAATTCGCCGTAAGCTAACATGTTTTTGTTGCCAATAAGATGTTTTATCCCTGGTCCCAACGCCCAGTGCTCCTATGCATGAACACAGGGAATTTGCTCCCAGCCTCCCAGTGGGAGGTGAGAGATGAATATGGATCACGCAACTAAACGACAAGCAGAGACAAGTTTCCCAACCGGGAAGGCTCCCAGTGTTAGTGCATACGGCCACAGATGTGATCAGCGTCTGTTGTCCTCTATTCACGCTGAAACATGAACCAGTTCCAATAAAACTTACCGCTGGGGTAGGTTATAAGCGTATTCTGCTTAGCAAGCTCTCCCGCTTCCCCTGCTTTTGACAGGCTGCGAGTAAAAGCCGAGAGAGCACGCTAAACAGGGGGCGCCGGTAACCTACCCCAGCGGTAAATTTTATTGGGACTGGCCTCAGCTCGCCATAGTACGAAAGAAGCAACATCATGTTTCAGAAATTGCACGGCACTCATTATAAGTACACCAACCAAAATGCTTAAAGAGAAATACCGGCCGGTTTTTGAAACGCATCGAGTACTCCCTGCTTTATAATGCTTTTCATATGCAAATGAGCATAAATTTGAATAAAAAATAGACCCCAATAGACCCCTTTTAGCATAAATGCATAAGAATGCTGGTATGTGAGATACGTTTCAAAAACCGGCCGGTATTTCCCTTTGAAAACTTAGCTATTTTCAGGGCTTTTATGTGAAATTGCGTGTGCAAAACTATTACGCCACTACCGTAAAACCAATTGCGAATGCGGCTTGGAGAGTTAACTCGACTGAGGCGGCCGGAACTCTAAATCCACTTGATTTGACTGCTGGAAATATTTTACAGTACGCATTTTTATACCCGAAAGAAAAGTTGATTTGTTGGTTGCTATTGTCTATTGTCCAAACTAGCGGCTATTTAAAAATTTGTCAGCAGCTAGAAAAGGCAGCAAAAATTTGCAAATGGTTTCGCATCAACTTCTCATACAAGAATTCTTTGTCACTGTAAGGCTCCTAAAGGGTCATGTTTAGGAAAAGGTTATTTCGCTTTGTTAAACCCGAAGGAATACTTAATTTTGACTATAAAACCGAGCTGTACATATTCCTCAGCAATAATATGTGTTTCTTGTTTTGGGTTCTTATGCAGTTCTTCACACATTTATTTCAGTTTCAAATTGCAATGGACTCTCGATGACGTTTCGGTTCCTACAACGACCATACCTGTGACCACATCGGAAGAGCCCATGAGCACCAGCCCACCTACCAGCACCAGCCCACCTACCAGCACCAGCCCACCTACCACTACCACCACAGTGCCCGAAGGCGAAGAATAGATTCCCGCTTCGAATCTCACATCGATCGTTTTAAAGACCCGTTAACTAATTGCCAAATGTATATTTTACTCCAATTTGCAAGAAAAGTTACTATTTTTCATTTCTCATGGATCACTCGCTGAGTAATGATTGTGTGATGTAATATTGTTCAGCGCTAAATAAAAAGGGCTGTTTTGAGTTGATGTGTTACTGTGCTATAATTTGTGTGTGGGTAATGACTGACAATGAAAATGAGAAAGTTGCGCACGGCGAGAAATTGGCGCGAAAACACCATGCGGCGGTGAAGATTACGAAATCACACAAACGAACAAAAAGTCATATTACACAACAACTGAGAAAATAGATGATGGCGCGCGGCGAGAAATTGGCGCGAAAACACCATGCGGCGGTGAAGATTACGAAATCACACAAACGAACAAAAAGTCAGAGTAATAAAGAGAAAGGACATACAAATTGGTCCCTAATAAGATGACCATCTACTTACAGCCTTAGTAAACAAGGTCAAGATCAGACATCATACATAATAAAGCAAGGTATCATACAGAATAAAACAAGCTGAATAAGATTAATTAGTAAATAGAAAATGATACATTGTGGCATTGGCACAATTATAGTATATCCAAGTGAAAATCCGAAAATCCGAGTGGTTTGGCGCACTATGCACAGTAGCAGAAAAAATTTCATTACATAAATAAGGGATACTCAATAAGTCGCGGCCGTGTACATGTCTACCTTGTATGTAGTTTCTAGTTGATAAATTTGTTTGTAGTTTGCGAGTTTGTTGCTGTATATGCAGTGCATGAGGACCTATTACACTCTATTACACAATATTCAATTTATGCAAATACGGTGTAAGCGGGCAGGAGCTGTTCTCATCAAACGCGTGATTTTCGAATCATTTTTAGTCTGATCAAAAAAGTCCACTCGTCCCACATACACATAACTCCATAGAACATCTTTGAAAATATTATCAGCTTTTTATTTATTTATTTTTCATTTATAGAGTTTGAGAGGACATATTTTTTATATTCTCTGTTTTATTTGATTTTCTATTTGAAATAAAGTTCATATTGATAAATTACTAAAAAAAATTAGTACAGATATGGTCACGATTCCACATGTATTCCTAAAGCCAGCCTTTTAAAATATTGAACATTTTATGCTAGTAATAATACGAATGAAAAATTGAGCTCTAGTGTTACTATATAAATTTGAAGTTATTCTTTAGGTCAATTGTCATAATTGTCCACATTCATCATACCATTTTAATGTGTTAATAAATATTGTGTAATGTAATTATCAAATAGCAATTATCCTTTATAAGGTAAGCCAAAGTGCCTTCAACAATGACGGCAATTAAACCGGAGCAAAATGGAGCAATGTGAGATTTTCCGGCTGCAGTAATGACAAATGAAAATGAAAAATTAACAACAGTTGTATATGGTGATGTTCATAGATATTAGCCTCATAGATGTAATAGTTTTGAAAATCTACCCTGCACTGCATAGTGCATAGCTTCTTTTGATGCACTTGCAACATCTCGCGGCACTTATTGTCCTGGCGGTTAGTATTACAGTACCAATCAAAAACTACAGTAATTAACATACATGTGGGCGAACCCTAGCCCGAAGACGTCGAGGAATTTGTCATTTAGAACTCGTCGCATTGCTCAGGACCTCTGCGGAACATGTCATAAGCAAAAACTGAATTTCAACCCCCTTGAATAAAGGTGCAAGCTCTTGAAGCAGAAAACATTTTTTTTAAATAAATCACATCGCTTTAAATATTAAGGAAAGTACTGGACGAGAGGGTGACGTCATGGCGTTCAATTTATATCGCGGCAATGATGCTTCTTCTATGCGGTGTGAACATGTCAATATACTACATGGCTGTATGGCCCTACACCAAGATGGTAAGTAGAGGCCGTAAAGGAATATGATAGGTTAACATAACACATAACATTTATTACGAACATAAATGTCGCACAAGTTTTGTCAAGGCAATACCACAATGAATAACTATGTATGGAAACGTGAAAATGCAATTCTGACTAAACAAAAGTACCAAATAAAAACGTTGTAGATTTACAGGAATAGGCGAGGGTTACTCTCAGTCATAAGTGAAGTATGGACAAAACAGTGTCTGCGAACATTCCTAGTCACCCGAGGTCGAGAGGACAGATGTTGACATCATTAATTTAATTTCAAACAAAACGACCTATTTTTCCAACGTTGGGCTCATATTCAGTAAAATTACCTCAAACTTCAGGGATGGAGCGAGAGAATGTTTTTAGAGAATTCGCTTGAATGCAAATTTCAGGTAAAACCCGACACTGACATCTCTATTTATGGTTGGATAGTCGGAGCGAACAGTCTTGGATGTCTAGTGGTAAGAAATGCAAACAGGAGTTGGATAATTGGGTTCCAACTTCCAAGTATGGTGACAACTTACAGTGTTTTGGAACTACACGAGAATATTTTTATTTTTCATATTATATATGCAATTTTCGTGCAGAAATACCAAATACGGTAGTATTGACAGATCCACACCTAATTTTTGGGATATTTGGAAACCCCACAATTTTAGAAACTTATACTTTACACGGTTTAGTTTGACTTTTTATACGGTATTTTGTCAAGAGCAATTGGTGCTTTTCCAGGGTAACCCTCTATTCGGTTGGTGGGCACAGAAACGAATGAACACTGTGGAGCCTGTTGGATTTGGGTTTGCGATATCGGCATTGGGTAAGTACACATGACTTTAAGTGCTTAAAGTTTAACTACAAACTTAAAGTACTTAAAGTAGTTTAAGTATGGAAAAAATTAGTATGTGTATCTTTCATTTATGAGATATGACTATGTTATGATGCACTACATTTCGTGCATAATTTACTCCGCTAGGTTCTGACATCATATTCATCGAACACAAAATAGAGTATGCAGTTTTTTGATCTGTGGCAACAACACATGAAAAAGACTATGCATGTCCCCCGGATCGCAGAACTTTATCATTAGTTACCAGTTGCTACCAAAATATATTTCTTGTCACGGATACCGTAACAAAATATATACTGTAACGACCCTGAAAGGTTTACGCAGAGCTTCTGATAACATTAATCGTTTACATGCATGATTGGAGTCAACAATAGCAACAAAACATATGTAATTAGGAGTAGCCGATCACCATATATTGAACATTTATTATACTCATTAAAAAGAGCGCAAAGCCGTGAGAGACGATGAAACCGAAAAATCAAAGTAGATGAAATAGATACTTGGATATAATTTCCACCAACAGTATATAGATTGTAATTCCACAAGAGTTAACAAAGAAAACGATGTTGTTAGCGAATCGTTTACATATCCATAACTGAACAGCCCGAACTCATCAGAATACGCTGATATTGATACCATATTCAGAATGGTCATTTATTTTCTGTACAAAAGGAGGCCAAAAACCTTCCTCTCAATTGTTTGTCATGCTCATTTAGGCAACTTGCTCTACGCCCTTCTGCCAATCGTTCCCCAATGGACCGTAATTTCACTTCTGATGGCATCGAGGTTCATGTGCGGAGTTGGTGCAGGTTGGCTAGTTCTTTATGCCTTTATGATCCCGCAGTTTGCGGAAGACCAGTTGAGTAGTCTATTAGCGTACATACGAAGATATACATATATATTGGTCCCTTGTCGGCACGAACTGTTGTGAAGCATGTTCGTCTTAGGGTATCCATTTGATTATGTTTGTCTTTTCGGTATATGTGATCGATCAACTATAATTGTATTTAGTATGTCATTAATAGTAGTTAACAATTAGCTCCACAAGACTTATAGAAGATTATAGGCTTGGTTATTACTATGATCTGTTCAGGAACACTTCCCTGCCTTCGCTCATTCGCTGCAACGTCGAGCACTAGTGCTGATCGTTTGAAGGTAGTTTTTCATTAGACCAATAATTCCACACAGAACCGCTGACAATCGGCCTTTTCTCTGTCTCTTTTTCACAGTTATTGCTCATTCCAGGCAATTGCTCTGGTCAGCACTGGTCTAACAATTGGATTATCGATTGGTCCTGTTATACAGGTAAATAAGTAATAAATATTTTACACCACAAGAGGGTGCACCTTTATTCAAGGGAGTTCAAATTTCATTTTTATTAGGCGATGAGTTCCAGCTGGCAAATTGCTCGACGTCTTCGGGCTAGGGCCATGATTCCCTTTCTGTTTTCTCTCACAACAAAAAAATAAATACGAGAACTTGTGGCAGAGTACCAGTACAGTACTCTTTCAGCTTGTCTTTATGCCAGTGGGTCCGGTTGGGATCAAATTATTCGGTCTGCACATCCATCAGTACAGTTCCCCGGGATTCTTCATGTGTGGCATCTGCGCTCTGGCCGTCGTTCTGCTTATTACCGTATTCGAGGAAAACAATGTGGGAATCATCTCGGACGATGAGAAAGCTAGTGAGTTCTGGATTTATACAGTTGTACATACACACACGCGCACGCACACACGCACATGCGCACACATATGCACGCACGCACACACGCACATGCGCACACATATGCACGCACGCACGCATACAGTGACACACACACAGTGATACATAAGCATGCAGTGATACATAAGCATGCAGTGATACAACACACGTTCATAGATACAAACACGCATACTCGCACAAGTATGTTCTCAACTAAATCAATACTATAGTAAAATTACGGAACGTTTTCAGACAATCCCTTTATGGTGATTCCAACATTTGACCGTCTTCCCGTTGCTATTTGCTTCTACATTTGGTCGTTAATTACCACCGTCGGAGCCGCAGTATATTCGTAAGTTGTTGTTGATGCTTGAATACTGTATAGGGGCATGCCGCCTCGAAAAAATCAATATTTTGGCGACGCCTCCTTCTTACAGTACTTGCATGACATGAAACTTTTACGTGCCGGACAACCTCACGCCACTCTTTTTCTTTTGACGAACCATCGAAAAGGACTCACAAGGTTCTGCCGCGTGACGCTTTTGTGTTCTCAAGCATCTCAGTGTCACCCCTTGTTACTGAATCCTCCAACACTGTTATATTTGGTATGCTATCTTGTCCTTCAGAGTTGCCACGCCTCTAACAATGGCAATGTACAATTGGTCGAGCGAAGAAGCTGTGACAACGAATGCGATTCTTCAGACAACTTCGTGTTTATTTTCGGCGCTCACCAACTTTCTTGTGGCAAAGACGCCACTTGGAAAAGTGTAAGCTTTCTTTTCTTGAAGTCTTCAACAACATCAATTGTTTAAAGACATTGATTGTTTCAACCTTTCAACGTCAATGTAAAATAGTTAACCATGAATTATGAAAGCGACAGGATGTGATCATGAGAACTGTAGAATGTTCCATAATGTCACTGCGCTACATGAATGACGCACAAGTAGATAATGAGCAATCTCTATTTGCAGCGATCGTCGCCTGCAAGTCATGTGTGGCTTGTCTTGCTTTATGGTCTACATGATTGTCTGTTATCCGTGGTTCTTCTACGATGGACCTCTCGAATATTCCCCCGAAGGAGGTAAACGAAATGCCTATCATTCTTGATTTATCGAAAGTGGCCGAGATTCACTGAAAGAATCGCGAACAAAAACGTCTTTTTTTGCTTTGCCCTAGCTCTCGCCATATATTAGTCAGCAACCGATATTAGTCAGCATGACCAGCTGGAAGAGACTGCGAACAATTTTGAAAAAATTGGTGGCAATATCCTCTTTCGCTTGTATTACCAGCATATGAACGATCTTTATTTTCTATCAAGATAACTCCACGCTGGCTGGCGGTTGTCCACGTACGATGTCTTGGTGTGAAACAACCACAAGGGTGCCCAAGGTAAATTGTGTCTTCGTTTTTTGACGTTGTCTAAAAGGCGTACAGAGCAAAGTACGAAGTTACAATGTGTGAATCGGCCAATGAATGATGGAAAATGAACCAAGAGGTATAAATCATCATTTTAACCCAGGGTTAGGTCTGCAAGTTTTTCCTGACAATATGTTGAACGAATACTTTTCAGCCCTTCTACTTTATCTTCTTCACCCTAGCACTGGGATGCGGTTTTCCACTAATCGTTTCTCCATTGAATGCCCTATTTTCGGAAATTGTTGGACCGCGAAAACAGGTTTGCTAGGGATAATTCAACACCACAATGGACTCGAAATATTGAAGTTTTGTGCAATGATGATATGCAGGCTAGGCCAAGGTCTTAACACGTCATCTGGTCGTCTATACAGGGAACACTTCTTTCAAAAGGTGTTATATTACTTGAATCTGGTATGGATCAGCACACAATTATCATTACTTTTAGAGTTTCCTTCAAGGAATGATGACGTTCACTGGAAGTTTCACACAATTTTTGATGCCATTAGCCGTGATGTGGGTTTTTATTTGCATAATTAGCACTGCAACCTTGTTATGATGAGCTATTTCAATGTAACTTTTTTGGGTCTGAGACAAGTGCGCTCGCGGTTTAGCACGCTGTCCTGCAAAGTGTTAATTCTTGCAGCACAATGAAGGCTTGTTATCTACTGTATTACATAGAAAGTATACACTTCTTGAGGCATTTATTATTGACAAGGTTTTGAACTTATTATTGACAAGACTACTTCCAAACAACGTGAAACTTTGGGTGGTGGGCCGCGCGCCAAATGACGGCGGGCGGTGTGCTGAAAAGTGTCGCGCCAATGCAGGGCTGCGCACCCAAAAGTGGGCCCATGGCGCGCGGTCCACCGACTAAGCTCCCTCAGTGAATGGGTCACCCTCTAATAATTTTATTCGGCTTGTTTGGTTTAGATTTGTTATTTTTGTTGACTTTTCTCTAGGTTCCTCTACGAGAAGAACGGCTTCCGCTACGTGGCCATCTTGAATTTCCTTCTACATTTAAGTGGGATGGCCTTAATTTTGTTATTCTTCAAGCGATTGGTACCGCTGAAGATGAACCCTCCAATAGGAATCCCTGCCAAGTATAAATCTGGAATATTCTACCGTATGTAAAACAACATAAGGAGCAATGTCTAAACATTTCCTAATTATCCATGGCTTTTTGTCCATAGCAGTTGCCGGTGCTGGCATTGGCAATTTGTATCCACGTTTAGAGTGGTAGAGAAGACCTTCTTTTTTCCTAATTTAGAAGACTAACTCACCCTTTTTACCTAATATCTTCCCTAGGGAGTAATTCAAGAAACTTTTTTTATACTCTTTGTTTAAGTTTACCTTTGTACAATCAAACTAAAGCATAAAAACAAGGTGATTTTGCAGTGAGCCCATCCCTTTAATTGTCTTGATTTTCTATATTCGCATTTGAAAATGTTACGCTAGCAGCTAACCCTGATTAGCTAACTGGAGGAAGTATTTACATAATAGAAAGGTTTGGCTTGGCTCAGGTGTCACACACAAATTTTGCTAATGTTGTTATAATTTTCATGTGTTCATTGTTTGCATTCGAACAAGGATTTACTGCGATGTGAAAAATATATTTCATGTATATGTCACTAGTAAACGAGTATATTTCACCTTTTGTAACTAATAATCTCATCATATTATGCTATTTGCTATTCTACAAATAAATTACATACTATTTGTTGAAGTTGCGCACGTACGAAGTTTGAAAATAAATATTTCAAATGTTTTATGTACCATTACAAATCCTGCAACAGAGTACGGTCTTCGATACGCTAATTTTAAAACATGATATGCTTGTTCTCCAGATTACTGTATGTTGGCTGAACTTATTATCAAAACATGTAATCGTCATCCATCTATCCATCACATAACGTCAATAGCTTCAGTTGTTGTTAGAGTGAAGCGGTTCTCTGAACATTTCACAACAGACTTATTACAAACCCTTTATTATGAGAATACATAGATATTGGAATGTAGTGTGCTGACACTGCAAAAGCCTTTGCAAAACACATGAACCTAGTAGAAATTAGAATCGAGACTGATTTCGCCACTAAGTACAGTAACCGAGTTCCCGACGAGACCACAACGTCCATCCTTCTTCAACTCGACGTGGAACTGGGCACCACGGTTGGGGAACGCTTGGAAAGCTGAAAGAGAGACGTTGACGCAACTTGAAAGTTGGGGTGGTAGCGGCGTTCATCCGGCGTGCAAGTTGTGCGCCGAAACTACGCCATTTGCACGCCAATTTTCCGCAGTATAAAAGTAATGAAATAAAATGAAGACAAGTAACACAGGATAACAAAATTAGGAAGTAAAGTAAGAAAATAACTCAGATTCTTATATAGAAACAGCCGGAAAATTTCGTGTGGTATGTATTTACAAATTCGGTAATTCACTATCATAAATTCGCATGTTTCACGGATGTTACATTGTTGTAGTTTTCGAGAAATTTTGCTGGATGTCGTATTAGTAAGTGAGTAACAAAATAGCGTTAATCATAAGAGCAAGATTTTTCAATAAAAAATTTTTCATAAAATAAAATAATAAAATACTGTAACTTACCGTACAAGTTGTTCAACCCGAGTACTTTGCCCCAAAATGGACCGAGAGCGCACTGCGCCGAGCCTGGAACATTTTTGACTTTACGATGTATCTTTCCCCGGTTCACTGTAGCGTTCGTGTAAAGCTCCCTGTTATCTGGAACGGTAGTTACCTGACAATTTCCTGACATGTAAATAATTATCTACTGCTCAGGACCTCTGCAGAACATGCCTTATGTAAACATTGAATCTGTATTTTCGCCCTTGAAGGTGCACGCACTTGAAGAAATTAAAAAATTTTTTATCACTCTTAAACCATCCTAATGGGAAGCCTTTCCCAGGATTGTAGTATGTAGTTTCAGGTTTACAATTCTTGGAAAAAGACGAGAAATCGATATATTATTGATTGAACGTTTGGTAAAAAAATATACCAGTAGCAGGGTCCTCGTCAATGCCCACCCAGGGTGCAAAGTACCTGCACACGTAATTGTACGGTACACCTTGAGAGTCGACAAAGCCCTGAAAGAGAGGTAAGAAGTGAAAAAAAATAGTTCACGATCATACCCAAGCCTAAGCCTAAGCCTAAGCCTAAGCCTAACTAAGCCTAAGCCTAAGCCTAAGCCTAACCCTAAGCCTAAGCCTAAGCCTAAGCCTAAGCCTAAGCCATAAGATACATACATTGTCTATTTAAAAAACGAACATACTAATGTATATTCAATGTTTCGTCACCAGACAGCCTGCTTCGCCTGAAAAACTGCACCCAAACTCAAACCCCATCACGAAATTTTGAATGTTGTACAAGTATACGCATGGTGTGAGACATTTTACTTTTTGTACTAAATAAATACGAACCTGCGTGTCTGGGTTTGTGGGCTTGAATGTCACAATCATTCCCTTGACAAAAGAGGCATCTGGGTGGTTGTCCAGTAGACCCTTCGTATTCTTCTCCAACGAACCGAACTCCAGACTGGAATAATTCTCGCTCTAGTAGTTAATGGCTTGACCCCTTTCTCTGGTGGCTACAGTTATACAGTTAGTTGATGACATTCATGTATGAATTAAGAAAGCTACTCAAGTTCTCAAACGCGGCCACCAATCAGTCCGCTAGATTTGAAGGAATACGGAACGCGGACAGCCGTAGACGAGCTGCGGGTCCGTGAACCTACACTTGCTTAGACCTAGACGTCCTTGAATGGCTTACACTTACTTCGTAGTTTCTGGATCAATAACGACAATCAATTTCCGACATTCCGCTGCGTATGCGACACCGATCACATTGATGCTATCGGGGACAACGCTCTGAAGAAACATTAAGAATTAATGTGCATCTAATAAATAAATATTTTACGCTTCAAGAGTGTGCACCTTATTATAAGCACAAGCGGTCGAGTTCAAATTCAAAGTTTGCTTATGACATATTCCGCAGAGGTCCTGAGCACAGACGACGAGTTACAGATAATAATAATAATAATAATAATAATGTTTATTGGATCAACGACTCGTAGGAACAAAGAAGAAAGCTCTTGGGGTAGTTGCTGTGAGCTCGTACCCTAAGATGTTGGTGCTCGAGTTCTTGGGGCTAGGGCCAGGAGGGATCGCCCATGTCTTTTTATTTGTCTTTCCAGCTAGCCTTCTCGGCAATAAACACACGTCTCTGATATGAATTCATGGCGTGGAACAGTGACATAAACATCCCTTTAAAGTACTTACCCTGATCAATTCCAGAAGATCCACGGGCGATACAAACTGGAAAAAAAAGTTTATTGGAAATAATTTAAAACTTGGACGTGGAACTCGTTCAAGTGCCGTATCTCATTATAAACCCTAGTGGTCGCACGTCAGGAAACTAGCTTTCTAAGCTGGCACCGCAGTTTACATACACAGTGAAACGTAGGACTCTCTCTACTCTCGTCCTATATTTTCTGTACGGAAAATGGTATAGCACGTTGTTTGTGAAACATATGCTGGGACATTACCATCTGGTATATGCAAATTTGTATGCTTTTCTGATGTGATTCTCCAAACCAAAATGGTAGACAACTTGCATCTAATGCAGTGAGCTGCATGTTTTACAAAACCACGTGCCACAACGCTTTAAGGATACAGAAGGGCACTCACCTCGGGAAATATTCCGTGAAAATGTGTATCGATTCCCTTTGCTTTTACACTTGTGATCTGATATTGAGGAAAATCCATTTCCACTGCACCATTAGTCCCCTTTTTCACAGAAAGAACGCCGGAGAGTGTATGGAAGAACAACTCTTTATTTACGTTTTCTGAAATAGAAGAGAGTTATTTAAAAAGCATTTCTTTTAAAGAAGCCGTATATTATCAATGTTAAAAACATGGCAGCTTTCGTGTCTTTGTGTATGCGAATGGGCTAGATAGGCCGATTGATGGGAATAAATAATTAATAGTATTCTGGCAATTCTGGAAAGCATGCTGCATGCTAAACCGCGAGAGCACTTGTCACAGACCCAGATAAGTTACATTGAAATAGCTCATCACAATTTTTTTCACAATGTTAGATTCTAACTCTAGGAGTCAGAACCCAGAACTCAGAACTGTACATCTGTACACTTAAACGAAGGAATCTAGACACAGGAGTCTTACCAATTTCGTTGAGAAGAACATGCGAAGTGGCCAGAGTGGCATGACCACAGAGTGCGACTTCCACCTTGGGAGTGAACCATCTGAGGGAGAAGTGTTGTGCTGAAATGTAGAAGTGTAGAGAAGCAGGGTATGTATCACTCTCCTCTTCTCTCTCTCTCTTCTCTCTCCCTCTCTCTCTCTTTTTCTATTCTGCCTATTCTTCTATATAACTTCCTCGAAGCTCCAGGCCACTCTTTATATCAGTGTCTCTCCATCTACACTCTCCCCTTGAAAAACTTAGGGACACCATTCCCCAAACTTCTCATAAATAGTGAAACAAACAATTGTACCAGTTTTGAAGTCCTCCTTAGGGTCCTTGGGCACCGGGTATGCAGTCTCCGATAAGTTGAACTCCGCGGCAATTGTTTGATACCGATTGTCGGGTAGATTCTGAATTTTCGCATAATCAGTATGATTGATTCGCATTGCTTAGCACGTGGTGTGTGCCTGTGTATTTGTTATGTGTGCGTGGGTGTATATTTATTTGCGTGGGTGTACAGTACACGCGTAAGCATGGATCTGTGTGTCTCTATATGAATGCATGGATGTTGTGTGTGTTTGTGCGTCGTGGGTGTGTACGTCAGTGTACGTGCTTGCATGGGTATGTGTACGTGTGTAATGAAATTTGCATAGATTGTAGCATAATTACAAAGAGAAACAAACTTACATTGGGAATAAGGCAGACGGCAGCTTGGTTTCCGGCAAAACGAATGTTTGTGAACGCGTCGATCAGATATGCCGGAGCCTTCATTTTTGCAAAACTGAATGTTAAAGCTTAAAGCAAAAACCGTCCGGTTTTTGAAACATACCCAGTACACCACAATTCGTGTACGGTTTATGCAAATGATCATAAATTAGAATAAAAATTCGAGCTAAATTCGAGTAAGCGTAAATACGTAAGAATTCAGTTGACCCCGATGCGTTTCAAAAACCGGGCGGTAGTTCGCTTTAAAATTAAGTTTTCTAATAATACTTATATTTTTTCATAAAGATTTCACATTCTCGCACGGATATACAACTAAAATTATTTGGTATTGCTGGAAACAGTTTTTATTTATGGGGTTTTGTGCGTCTTAATCTTACATAACAAGAAGCATGCACACCTATGTGCAACAATAAACCAATAATAAATACAGCAAAATAAACACGAGATGAAATAATCAAATACATAATTACCTCAAAAAAGGTAAATAAACAAATTTGTACAATTATTGTTTACTATAAAATATTGTTTTGGTAGCCGTTCCGAAGGAAAATACCGGAAAAATCAATCGGTCAAGCTATCATTCTCTCTTTTTTTTCTGTTTTGCGAAAAGGGTCATTTTTGCACAGAAAAAAAAATGAACATGAAAGGTTAGAGACTCACATGCATATAGGTTTTACAATGCCACAAATGCATCAAAAGAAGTGTTTTTTTAGTAAATATAAGCTTGTGAAAGGGACAGGCCCATCAAAGTAAACCTATATTTACGATACGTTCATAATGACTATCTAGGATTTTTATTACAGTATATACAAACTAAATTTCACATTTATTCGCCCTGGAAAACTTTTTCCGATGCGCTCAACGTATACGTGCACCGTAAAACCGCAAATATCCTTGTTGCCTATGCAAATTTATCGTGAAATTAGAATGCGATTAAAATTTGAATATATAGCTTGGAAATCTGCAGTTTTATGGTATACATATACGTTGAGCGCATCGGAAAAGGTTTTCCAGGGCGAATAAAGGTGAAATTTAGTTTGTATATATTGTAATAAAAATGCTTGATAGTCATTATGAACGTTTCGTAAATATAGGTTTACTTTGATGGGCCTGGCCCTTTAAAAAGTACCGTAAGACAATGAGCACGTAAGTGAATCACAATATAATAATAATAATAATTTATTACGCACACATAAAATTCATGAGAAAAATATATGCAACGTACAGTTTTGTCGAGTAAAGCAACAGTCAACAGTAGCACAAATACAAAAATGAAGAATAAATAAAGTGACACATTATACAGAAATCTATGAAGCTAAGTGCGGAGTTTCCTCAATCATAATAGAAGTTCTATGTACAAATGAATGCCTACGAACCATTTTAGTTGCTCTGGGAATAACGATCCTACTCCTGCCCCTACGGGAAGAGTAAGCAAAGGGTCTGAACTTGAACATTCTCTGCAAGCTCGCACCACATTTCCCAGCTAAAATTTTTCGTAGCATTTTCGCATCTGCTCTTTTTCTACAATACAGTCACAGTAGGCCTCATAGAACTTGCAAACAAATATAATAAAAAAAATATAACATATAGAAGCACAAAACATCGTCGAAATAGAGCTCAAGCAAATGAGCAAAAAAAGGAGGAAAGTTGCTGATGAATGGGGGAACCAAACCAACAACTAGCAAGATTATGCGTTACCGATTGTTTGACCATATACCGTCGGTAGGCCCGCCCTCACTCCTTACCCTGAGCACTGAGCAGAGCCTAGTCTAACCCTAGGTGACGTAGGTTACGTAAGTACCGTTATCTCAGGATCTCGGGTCAACTTTTTTGTGGATTTAGTGCTGCCATTTATTTTACGTTCGTTTTATAGATATAAATCAACGCAGCACGTAATAAACAAAACGAACATACTTATCTATTTTTCCATTTAGTTGATTTACTCAAGTAAACACTCTTTCTTTTACAAAATTATTCAAAAATAATCTATGTTTTTCTTTATTTGTGTACTGTAAGTAACCATAAGATAAAACAATGAGCAAAAATATTTATTTACAAATTAGCAATAAACAAAATAATTTCAAGTTTAATCGCGTACGGGCGGCTGATGAACGCTGACCACCGAGGCTAATTTATTCTTTTTGGCGTGAATTACACCGAGAAATTGTAAAATCTTCCTTCGGTAAGGCGTGATACCGCCTAGCATAACTATCACAGAAAGCGATGAATGGGTGAAAAATACAGTTAATGCGAAGTGAAGGTTTCCTGAAAAAAAATTGACATCAAAGGATGTATTGAAGGCCATCGAGCTGTCAGAACAATAGTTTTTCAACCAAAAAGAGCTTCAAGCGGTGCGAAACGTGGTTTGTGAAACATATACTGAACATCTGCATTTCCTTGTATACATGTTCTGTGGAACTGCGTTGTGTGCAACCACGGGCGCAGACACGAGATTGAAATTTGCATATAATACATGGAAGTGCAGTTCAACGTGCTATACCGCTTTGAATTCGAACCTTGCAGTCCAGTCGCAGCTCCTCGTTGGAAAACGATAATTGCAAAGGAAGTGGGCACAATGTAAGCTAGTCCAGGAACGGTCGTCTACAAACAAGCAGATTAATTTAAAGCAATATGACTCGTGGTTTCGAAACTTGCAGGACATGGTATCATATTGTGCTGCCCTCACCTTTTGCATATGATACATAATACGTATGGGATTCGCGCATGTCATGCCACATACTAAAACACGCAATTTCGGTGTTCATTTTTTGAACCACAACAAAAAATGATGAGAATAGCCTAACAAAAAGCTTTATGCAATGGCACGGCCCTTAAAGGGACAGGCCCATCAAAATAAACCTATATTTACGATACGTTCATAGTGACTATCAAGCATTTTTATTACAATATATACAAACTAAATTTCACATTTATTTGCCATGGAAAACTTTTTCCCGATGCGCTCGCTTAAATGTATACCGTAAAGCCACAAATATCCTTGTCGTCAATGCAAATTTATCGTGAACTCATAATGCGATTAAAATTTGCATATATAGCTTTGAAATCTGCAGTTTTATGGTATACATATGCGTTGAGTGCATTGGAAAAAAGTTTTCCAGGCGAATAATGGTGAAATTTAGTTTGTATATATTGTAATAAAAATGCTTGATAGTCATTATGAACGTATCGTAAATATAGGTTTATTTTGATGGGCCTGTCCCTTTAACGCGAAATACCGGCCGGATTTGGAAACGCATCGTTTGAAATGAATTGAAAAAATGAATTTGAAACGCAGGTGTTTATGTGTTTCAAAAACCGGCCGATATCGAGGCGATAATTACTTCAAACTTGGGAAAAAAAGAAAAAAAAAGAAGATCATTCTGAACAAGATTTATGAGGCAATTTGAAGAGCAACTCACGTGTAGAATAAGACAAATGAATAACATTTTGCAGGCTTTTCGAGTGGCTTTGCTCATCGTTTTTTGTGACTCTCTAAAAATATGGTTGTAAAATTTCGCAGTTAATATTTCGTAATTTTCGAATTTGGCGACCTTTGGCTTTGGGCCTTTGTTCCTATGAGTGAGCGACATTTGTTCGAAGTCTGACTGGGGCAAATGGTCATAAACTGGTCTTGGTCTCCAAGTGGTCTCTAAATGGTCGGTGACAGGTTGCCATAAGGTTACTTACTGACTCCTCACTATTTTGACTACTGACTGATGATATAACTTTCTGGGACCTTCTGCATAGTGATAGTCGTCGAAATGGAGGCTAAAAACTGTGGATGCATAAAGCACGAAATAAATTACCCTGTGCTGTGATTTAATAAATAAATAAATAAATAAATAAATAAATACGATCTTTACAAAACAAGATTCATACATGGAGTTGAGGTGAAGTAGTATGCGTACTATTGGATAGGCAATGCAAGCCATGTTGTATACGCCGGCAAGATTGAAAGACATCATTAAGTTAATCAGATTTGGGTCCTCGCTATCAACGATCATAATAATTTCATTGGACAGCACAGGCAATGCTTGAGGACAGTACTAAAAGGGTAGAAATTAGAAATATAATTTCTGGGTAATTGTCAGTCTCCGACAGCGCGGGCGATAAACATCTCTACACCTAGGATGGCGCGCCAGTGGCCCACAACTGCGTGACAGTCCAGATTGCAGCGTGGCGCCACAAGCACGCCACCGGTGCTATAGCTGGAAGGCTGCCTTTCGTCGCATCACAGGCACACAACGCGCACTTTTCCTGAAAGATTACGAAGCTTCGCGTTGACGTACCATAGTAGTACCCTAGTACAGTGCGCTCGATAGTCACTTTTTTAAATAACCAGAAAAATTTCAAAGTGATTGTATTCACACAACCTTGATTAGATAACCAGCTATCTGATCTCTTGTCTTCCACATACGCAATAGAAAGTACAAATTGGGAATAATAGAAATAATGAAGAAATAGTATGCTGCCACAGGAAGTCGCCACTTCTCTCGAAAAATCCAGTGACTAAATTAATTTTTAATATTTTACGCCACAAAAACTAGCTCCTTTATTCCAGGGTAGCTCAATACATTGTTCAAAGCTTATGCCTCGATCCAGATGTCAAATTGCTCGACGTCTTCGGGCTAGGGCCAGGAGGGACCACCCATGATTCCCTCGCCGGGTGGTGGTTTCAAAGTTGTCTCGAGCTAGATTCGAACCAGGGTCGAGTGTGTTAGAATACAAAATTCCGTTAGATTATCCTTAATTGAATGCCGAATAAACCTGGACTAGCAAGCATTCAGGGACCCAAACCAATTTTTGAGCACAGGGAAAATTTAAACTCCCGCCATTGCGGTCTTTGTTGCATTATAGTTATAGAATTCGACTAATTTCAATGCAGCTTACTCATTACGAAGGATCCACCAGCGGTACAAAAAAGCGAAGGCAATCGAAGCGGAACATCCATTAGTTGCAACCAACATAATTGCCTGGAGAAAGATAAATTTTGTAATTATCTGTTGTCACTGGGAGTATACTCCCAGGCATCGGTTGCGAGGTGAGGGAAGCGTAGGGATCAAGGATCAAGGCATTCAGGGAGGCGTTGGGACAAGTACCCCCAACCGGGGAGGTTCCCCATGTATGGACACTGACTAGGGTTAAATCTCCTTGAGGCAGGTTCCAATAAAGTGTCCGCTGTGGTAGGTTACAGGCCTTTCCTGTTTAGCTCTCTCACTTTCTCTGGTTTTGACAGGCAGCGAGAGAAAGCCGAGAGAGCACGACAAACGGGAGGCGTATGTAACCTAGCGGTAAATTTTATTGAAAATCTGGTGATCTCTAAGTTCTAAAAACCTACGATATGCCAGAATCCATCACCAGGGATCAGAAACCTGAGAGGGGCGGCTGAATGGCCTCCATAGAGGGGAAAGTAATTGACGGGACCAACAAAAGCACATCCGACAAAGTCGACGATAGCAGACCACACCTGAAAAAGGGAATGCCTGATTTCGCTGATGCTCTCCCTCTCTCCCTCTCTCTCTCCCTCTCTCTCTTCTCTCTCTCTGTTCTCTCTCTGTGTTCTCTCTCTCTCTCTTCTCTCTCTCTTCTCTCTCTCTCTCTTCTCTCTCTCTCGCTCTCCTCTCTCTCTCTCTCCCTTTCCTCTCCTCTAAAATTCTCCTCACTACCATGTACAACATCGCTAACCACGTGTATGCTTTATTGGTGGGATCCTTTCTGTTTTATTTTTGGAGGCTCTGTGGCTTATACTTACCGTAATATTGATGAGCACATATTTATATTGATCCATTTCTTTGGGTGTGTGCTTCAATAACATCCAGATGCCAAAGCCATTGAATAGTAAGACGATGCATGAATTCGTACAGAAGAATATGAAAAGTGCCTTTGGGGTTTCTGGTGACACAGCGGCACAGGGAACATCGACGTCTGGAAAACACGTGCGTGGAATGATAATATGCTAACGTTATTAAAGCAGTATTGTACCAATTTTGGAAAATTTGCATATGATACGTATATCCTATGTATCCTACGTACATTTGGTGCCGGAAGCTTCGGAGGGGCACCAAAAATTTGCATAGGATACATAAGATATGTGCATCATAAGCAAATTTCCCAATGTAGGTACAATATTGCTTAATTATTCACAGCGGTAATTCGGCAATAAAATAACGCAAACCTGATGCCATTATCGATACGTATGGACTACTTGATGCTCTTATATTGTTGGTTGCAGAGATATTATATTATCCGACACAGCGTAATCAAGTTTAATACAACAGGTAAATGATAAATACTCTAAAATAAAACATAATTCTGCAAACTTTCGTTGTACTGTCTGTCATACAAACAACCAAAAAAAGGTAAAAAAAATTAATTCACTCAGCCGTACAAAAAAGAATCCAAATTTTAAACTTATTCGATTAGTTCAGAAAACAAATTAAATCTGACGTAGCCGTCATGAACGAGAATTTGAAAAAACCTCGTAATATGCGACCAAAGTTAAAGAGGTATTGCACTTGGTTATGAAAGATATGTTGCTTGAAATTCTGCTTTCCCATTATGGATTCTTCTGCATTCTATATGTGATATTGTAGTATGTTACCACTGTCGCAATACATGGGAGTACAATTGTCCAGTATCAATGTTTCAAAACAGCGTGCGGTATCGCTTTAAATCAAGGAACAAAAACATCATAATCATCATAACTTTGTTCATTTGACAAGAGTGCACAAATACTAAATACACAGGTCCAAAAAGTTTTTGCGGCCGCCATCTCGCTCTATGAACAAACTGAGACAAAAAACAGTTACGATAGATCACAGCAGCTGAACTCCTTATAGACAGCTGATTTTAATATATCTCTAAACGTTCACTTTTTTACTTATCGAGCAAATAACACTGTTGAATGGCTGAATCGCCAACAAAAGTTTTGTTTGAATATATTTGAGAAGAAGGTTAAGAAGATTAAGTTCACATAATACAGTAACACAACATTTATTAGGCAAATCCTTGCAACAAAATAAGAGCGCAGTTAGGCAGTTAGATATGATATATGATGCACGGGAGTGCATTGGTTCCGCATGCGTTTCACAAACCACGGATCATTCCGCTTTATTTTCAGCGGCAATTAATCTATGAACTGTTACTAAACTCCTATTTATACTATAGATTCCCTTTTATCTCTTGGTACGTACCGCCCAAAATTTTGGTACATTTTGGACTGTAACTACATGCTACATCCTAAATTAGGGAAGCCTCATCGCAGGTGCACTTTATTTCAACTTAAATTATTTAATTACACGTATTTCACCTGTATGCTAATTGTAACTCAATTGATCATTCGTTCAGGATGTTAGTGGGAAACGACTATGATGAATATGCGCTTATATTATAAATGTGTTTTCATCTGTAGGTATTGTGCTAATGATGGCATAAGACCGAAACGCTCGCACAAGGAAGATAAATGTTCGCTCGTTCCCTTTAGTTTTGTTAGTACATTTTTATCACTTTGGGAACGTTAAAGCGGTATATTAGTCGGTTTTTGAAACGGATTTTGGATAAATGAATTGCGATGCATCGTATGCAAAGGAGCGTGATTGGAATAAAAAATCTAGTTCAATTCGAGCTAACTTCATAAATAAACAGGAATGCTAGTGTCCGTCACATGTTTCAAAAAGTGGTCATCGTTAAAGGGAGAGGCCCACGAGAAAAAAGTTTTCCTCAATTTATTTGTACAGTATGTCCGGAATTTCAGAAATATTACTGTGAAACCCGCATTTCTTTGCACCTAGAACTCGCAGAATTATTCCACAGCAAACAGTTCGGTCAGGAACCGTAGCCAGAAACAATTTTTGCGCTTTTAAGGCATTAGAGTATTTTAAGGCATTGGTAACGCCATGTTATAATCTTAGGAATGATCTTTATTCGTTTGACCATTACTATGTAGAGAAGGAATGCAAATGAATGGATATAAACCGTATAAACGAATTTTGACGTTGCTGACTACGGAACCTGTCCGAACTGTTTGAAGAAGGATAACTCTGTGAGTTCTAGGCTTCAAGCAGTGCGGTTTTTTACGATAATATTTCTGAAGTACCGGACATTCTGTACAAGTAAACTGAGGAAAACTTTTTTCTCGTGGGCCTCTCCCTTTAAAGGGAGAGGCCCACGAGAAAAAAGTTTTCCTCAATTTACTTGTGCAGAATGTCCGGAATTTCAGAAATATTATTGTGAAAAAAGCATTTATTTACACCTAGAACTCGCCGAGTAATTCCCCGGCAAACTGTTCGGCCAGGTACCGTACTCAGAAAGGTTAAAATACGTTTTTACGGTTTATATCCGTCCACTAGCATTCTTTCTTTACATAATAATTGTGAAACTAATGAAGAATATTCCTAGATTATAACAAGGCGTTTCCAATAGTCTAATGCACTAAAAAAGCAAAAATTGATTCTGACTACGGTACCTGGCCGAACAGTTTGCCGGGGAATTACTCTGTGGGTTCTAGGCTTCAAGCAATGCGGTTTTCACGGTAATAATTCTGAAATTCCGGAAATTCTTTACAAATAAATTGAGGAAAACTTTATTCTCATGGGCCTCTCCCTTTAAATGATCAGGCGGGCGTAAAATGCTTCCTTCAAGATATCGCAAATTGGTTCTAATTATTTCTTTGATTTAATACGATTTATGCTAACGAATTTTTTTTTTACCCCCCAAGATAATGGGGGTTAAAAGTAAAAGCCTAATTGAGGAAGCATGTACTAAGACACCTGCAAGGTAATTAAATGCATTCTAAATTGAGACTGTCTGTGCATGGCTCAGAACTTTCTTTCATACGTATTTATTTATTTATAGCATGAACTTCAGGGTCTGGTACAAAAACGCTGCTTGACGAAAAGTTCAAAATCTATTTTTCAAAAAAAAAAAGTTGGAAAAAAATCCGGTTCACGCAAAGGTTACCCCGATTTGTGTAAGAAAATAAAACGGTTACGTAAACACGAAGAAAAAAAATCTGCATCGCACAACTGCCAAAACGACAGAAATATTTTAGCCAAAAAAAAGATGACTAAAATACTTTTCTGAACTTGCTAGGTAATTGGCTAATTGGCCAATTAGTATTGGGGACCATGTTTCACGCACCGGTGCCTCACATATAGTATCCGCAGCAGTTGCAGATTGCTCAGAAACATGTTTCAGTTTGAACTACTGTAGTTCTATATTTCCTTCGTAAGAAACTACCGCGTTAGTAGTGTCGTTCACAGCGGTTTTCACAGATTTGATTGAAGCTAGCTGAACGTTAAAATGAAAAATAAATGAACTACGCCATTGTCAGCCTAAGTTTGAAAATATACTACAATATCGCCTGTCATCAGTTATTGACATTTTCGAGTTTTCGAGTCTTTTTTCCGGTAAGCTTGACAGCGATCAGCATAACAATGACAGAAGGTGATGAGGCGTGAAACATATGTTGGGATATATAATGCTAATTGCGCGTGAGACAATGTTGTGTTTGCTAGCGCACTTCAAAACAAATTCGAACAAATTGGCTTAAAACAACCCTCAGTATCTGTATTCCGTGTGTCACTGAAGAAAATTAACGGTGGTGAAAAAATTCACTGATGTCGAATTTAAAAAGCGTTGCAAGTTTGCCCACCGAGACCACATCTGTATCACACCGAAATCACGCGCTCGTTTCGCGTGCAAGCCGTGGGCAAACCGCTTGCCACCACTGCGCGAAATGCACCTCGCACTCCAAATTACCTTAGTAACCTGAGCGCAAAGCCAGATGAGGTTGAACAGATAACATTTATTCAATTTACAGCAACACATATATACGTTAGTTACATTGTTCTTCTGTGTCGATTAAAAATACATCGCTATATGGCTATATCGCTTATTGTGTAATATGCACACTAATCACGGAGGTTAATCTGCTTGTTTTATCCTGGAGCACTCCGATAAATTGTAATATCTTCCGGCGGTAAGGAGTGATACCGAGAAGCATAACAATAACAGAAAGCGATGAATGAGTGAAAAAAATGGCGAGCACAAAATGCAGATCTCCTGGAATCAGCATTTTCATAAGTGACAAATGGAGTGAAAATATACTACGAATGAGTTGTGCTCATTCTGCCATGCACACCGTGTCCTTGTTACATAACTAATGGAGTTTCCAAGTATGCTGAAAATTTACCGTATTTTGGAACCACACGAGAATATTTTTTTAATGTTTCATATTAAATTACGCAGAAATACGGTAGTATTGACAGAATCACGACCATTTTTCGTAATGCTTTGAAACCACAGTTTTTTTTACAGTCTCAAAATACTGGATTCGACGGAGAAAAAATCGCAAACACTTTTGCTTGACCCTTTTACTTGAGGAAGTACTGTCCCGACCTTGTATTCCTTCCAAAGTGCCCTGTTGAAACACAACCATCGCGAATGCTGTGGGTAGGACGTACGCTATGCCAGGTACCAGTGTCTGAATTAGGATAATTGAAAGATTATTGGAAATATTGATATATGAATGGCTATCGTGCTACCAGTTATACTTCACATTACGCAAGCCTAACTTGTGATAAGTCTTATTTCTGTGTCTCCATGTAAAATTGTAAAAATAGGCCTTCTTTTAGTTTTTTTACACTTTTTTGCAATTTACAGTATAAAAACCACTTATAATTAGTCAACATATGTAACACGTGTAACACATGCAACATACTTTTGAAAATTGCGCCAAAACTTCTGCTGAACACTTAAAGCGAAATACCGGACGGTTTTTGAAACGCATCGAGTACTGTACATCATCATTCTTGTGCAACATATACAAATGAACATAAATTAGAATAAAAAATCGAGCTAAATTCGAGCAAATTAGCATAAATATGTAAGAATTCAGTTGTCAGCGATGCGTTTCAAAACCCGGCCGGTATTTTACTTTAATAGTAAAAATAATAATTTATTAAATCAGGGAGATGCGCACAAAAGTCACTTACATGCACTATAAGAGAAATGAAGAGCATCCTGCACATTTTCCTCGTCGATTCACTCATTGAGAGTTGAATGTCTCTGAAAATGTCTCTGAAACTTTGTTGGTGGATGAAATTAGTTTTATGAAATTATTGATTGATTCGTTCAATTCTAGCGGACGAAGCGGGTTCCTATACAATATATTGTGCAAGTTATTGAGCACAATAAATAGTGCAAAGCAACAATGCACTGTCATATTGACTGTCCTGCTGACTTTACGCTAACTATTCTATACTGGTAATCCCTTGACAGATCGCATACAGGCATCACTCAAGCAAAAATTTGCTCAATAAACTTTCTTTCTTTCCTCATTTAAAGCGAAATACCAGTCAGTTTTTGAAACACAACGAGTACACCAACACTCTTATGCAGCTTGTGCAAATGAACATAAAATAGAATAAAAAATCGAGCTCAAATTAGCACAAATAAGTAAGGATTCAGTTGTCCGCGTTGCGTTTCAAAAACCGTCCGGTGCTTAGCTTTCAACAAACTTCGCTGAAAAATTCACTGACTTCGAGTTAAGATGACGATATATCCGAACGATGGCGTAGGTTACGCAACCCACATTGTATACCATTGCAATATTGAAGGACATCATCAGATGGTCCATGTTTGGATCGTTTCGTTCCACTAACATTATACACTTATTCGATAGGACATGTAGAGCCACAGGACAATGCTAAACATATGACAGATTGTGATTTTCACAGTCCCCTCAAATTTAACGCAACTTTTTACATTGTCATAACCAACACTCGCCTATTACGCATAAAAGTTCACATAAAAAAGTAATGGCTAATTAGTGATTATTGTGACCACACTGAGGAAACCTTGCGTGCGCGCCGCCGACACTGGGCCCGAAAGTGGCTGGCGGCCATGCGTAAGCCCATTCAGTTTTAGGCACAGGTCAAATTGTGGCGGCGCGTCGGGAAAAGATTCATGTTGGACGAGTAGCAGAAAGAAATGCGCACCTGAGACAAGAAGTCGCGTATTTCATCGGGATTCTTCCACATTTGTGTGTAAAAGTACACATTTGGAATGATTGAGATAAAGAAAAAATAGTAAGCTGCAGCAGGAAGGCGCCAGCTTTCTCGAAAAACCCAGTGACTGAAAAATCGTTTGCTGTTCGCGATTTAGCGTTAAAGGGTCAGGCCCATTTCAAATGACCCCTATTTTTGATGATTCCATCTTATTTTTTATGTCAAATATAGTAGGATACGATATTTTTCTAATTTTCAAGCGCAAAAGTCACGCAGTATTCAGCAGATTACCATTGCCAGTCATACCCAACTATTTATCGCAGTTGTCACGCCCCTTCGCTCTAATTGGAGAATATCGCAATTGCCACGCCCAATAGAGCAGAGAGGTTCACCTTAAAGGGACGGGCCCATCAAAATAAACCTATAGTTTGCATGTTTTTATAATTTGTATAAAGGGGGTTTATTATAATATATGTACACTAAGTTACGGCTAGACTTTATCCCGCTGAAATTTTTCGGTGTCGATAAACTCAAAAGTATACCGTAGAAGACCAACAATTGCACCCTTATTTCCTTACCGCGTCTCCCGAGGATACCTCGCTCTGATTGGGACCCGGGAGACTATCTATCCATATAGCCACATTCCCCCGGGACACGCGACAAGAAAATAGGGTGCAATTGTGTGTCTGCTACGGTATACTTTTGAGTTTATCGACACCGAAAAATTTCAGCGGGATAAACTCTAACCGAAATTTAGTGTACATATATTATAATAAACCCCCTTTATACAAATTATAAAAACATGCAAAATATGGGTTTATTTTGATGGGCCCGTCCCTTTAAATTGTGTCCGTTTTTTTTTGTTTCTTTATTTTCTATAAGGGATAATACAAATTTGGAATACAAAAAGTAGTGTTCTATTTCAATACTCACGGAGATATTAGGTGATAAAGTGGTGGATTGATCGGCCCAAAATGGCAAAGGGTAATTGTCCCTGCCTTGTTTGTCTTTTTCTCTGCGTGTCTCACATGAGAATGCTATTTCTGTCCTCAGGGACTAATTCCCCGAAGGAATCGGAGTGGTGAATATGACTTCTGAGTTCTGAATACACACACATACATATACACACGCACGCACACACACTGACACACAAACACACACAAACACACACACACAACGGAGACACCACAACGCACACACACACACACACACACACACACACACACACACACACACACACACACACACACACACACACACATACACACACACACACACACACACACACACACACACACACAAACACACACACACACACACACACATACACACACACCAATTTTCTGCCTTTGATGGCTTCTCCGAAGAAACTTACTTATCACAAAGCATCCACCAACGATACAGAAAAGCAAACGTGATTGAACTAGAACATCCGTTGGTGGCCACCAGCAAAAGAGCCTGAAGATGAACAAAACTAATTGTTTTATTAGTAAATATATGAGGCAACGGTAGAAAAACATACGAAGAACGTGAGAGGCCGGTTTCACACATATTTAACGCTGGGTAGGTTACAGGAGTCTCCTGTTTAGCGTGCTCTCTCGGCTTTCTCTGCTTTTGGCATGCAGCGAGAGAGCACGCAGCACGCTAAACAGGAGACACCTGTAACCTACCCCAGCGCTAAATTCTTGTGAAACCGGCCTCTGGGGGTATTGAATTCCAAGCTGCTCGAGGACCTTGTCTGGCACCGAAGCGCCACAGGGCATTTAGAACTTACGGCATGAAAGTACCCGTTGCCCGGGATTAATGAATGGAATGGTGCACCGCAGTGACCACCATAAAAGGGGAAATAGTTGGTTGGACCAACAAGTGCGCAACCAAAAAAGTCGACAAGCGCCGACCATACCTGAAAAACGAGATTAATGGATCCTCGCGAGATAAAGGTTAGACGGTTGTTATAATTATGGGCCCCCATCTCTGACAGGGACAGGCCCATCAAAATAAACCTATATTTACGATACGTTCATAATGACTATCAAGCATTTTTATTACAATATATACAAACTAAATTTCAACATTATTCGCCCTGGAAAGCTTTTTTCCAATGCGCTCAACGCATATGTATACCATATAACTGCAGATTTCAAAGCTATATATGCAAATTTCAATCGCATTATAATTTCACGATAAATTTGCATAGACGACAAGGATATTTGCGGCTTTATGGTATACATTTAAGCTGAGCGCATCGTAAAAAAGTTTTCCATGGCAAATGAATGTGAAATTTAGTTTGTATATATTGTAATAAAAATGCTTGATAGTCATTATGAACGTATCGTAAATATAGGTTTACTTTGATGGGCCTGTCCCGGCTTTGAAACGTATGATGTACTTTGAACCTCTTATGCGCAACTTCCGAAACTTTCGCTGGGTGTGTTGGATTTGTATTGCGTATTATTATTCGTTATTTATTCACCGCGCACTTTCCAGTACGCGGGTAACATTACTGCGCGCGTCACAAAAGCGCGGCTAGATGCGCGTGCACTCCAGTCTGAGAACCTAGTAGTGTATGCAAATCACTGCGCCACTACTGCGCTATTATTGGACTAATTTGCGTTATAATTTGCATACACCGTATGGGAAAACAGTTGTCTAAAATACGTTTCAAAAACCCGATTGTTCTATACAAATACATCGCTTACCGTAATATTAATCAGCACATATTTGTATTGATTCATCTCTTTAGGTGTAAACTTTAATAACATCCATACTGCGAAACCGTTGAAAATTAAAATAATAGGTTTGTTAACACAAAAATAGTTGAATAGAGCCGGTGGCGTATCAGAGCTCACATTTGCGCACGGCATAAAAGCTGCAAAGATTGTAACAATACATATTATTGTAATTTAATATATAAAACGTTGTATATTAATAATTAAGATTAGAGTTCCTGAGCAAGCAATTGAAACTGCAGCGCTTTAGGGTCTTTAGCTGTCTGATTGCATGTGAATCTGAATGATTGCAATACATCAAGAAATCGCAAATTTTAACAAATGGCTTAATTGAACTTACTGCAGTAAATCTGTAAGTAATCTCGTTTGAGCTTTAAACTCTCCTCTGTAAATTTCAGAGATAAATTAGTTTTATACGGTAATTAGTTACGCACCACTAACCCTAATAAATTGATGTGCTTAAAATATAACCCGTTTTTGGTTTCTTTATTGTACTATGGAAGCAACACCAGTGAGGCGATTAATTCTTGTATTATTTTATAAGAAAACTAGATTAATATTTTAAAACCTGCCTAATGTAGTGGACATTATCTGCTCGCAAATAGATAATGATATAGATATTCAAGTAAACTGAAAGTAATAAAGGAAATGTTCCTGTTCCTGAACACATTATTATAAATAGAAAGCCAAAGGATCAAAACAGGCCGGACCATGCAGTTCAGGCACGGGTGGAGACCCGCAGGGAATCTCTTGCCAAGACAAATCACTTAATTGCGAAGTGTGAAGACAATTAAAGCGAAATACCGGCCGGTTTTTGAAACGCATTGCGCACGCCTGCTTTCTTACGCAGCACATGAGCGAAAATTAGAATAAAAACTAGACCCCAATTAGACCCCACTTTCAAAGCACAACTGCATAGGAATACAAGTAGTTGAGATGCGTTTCAAAAAACCGCAGATGTTTCGCTTTAATTCCTTTATCGTAGTCTTTGTGTCCCGAGGGTTTCTGGCTTTCTGCGCCCTTATTTTCCTATTGTGAGTCCCCAGATGCCCTCGGGACACACACAAATTGCAAAGGCTACGGTAGATAACTTTGATAGAATTCTTAGCATTATATTCATTTATTCCTTCTAAATCTAGTGCTACACATCGGGAATGATTATTGGAAGCTAGCACCATCATCTATCGATAAGGGGAAAGAAATCATACACTTAGGTCTCCGGTTTTTGAAACGCATCGTGGACAACTGGGTCCTTACGTACTTTGCTAATTTACTCGATTTTTTATTCTAATTGATGTTCATTTGCATAAGCTGCATAAGAATGCTGGTGTACTCGATGTGTTTCAAGAACCGGCCGGTATTTCGCCTTAAGATCTTTATAACCATTTACACTTCATGAGAGCCGCACAGTATTACTGTCTGAACAACTCCCAAGTGTACGTCTGATTTTTTTAAATAAAGTAGTGTTTCCAAAATAGGAAACATATCAACAGTATTGTTGCAATTTAATTGTGATACTTCCACCTGCCATTTAATTAAATTAATTGTCAGGAACTTGATGTTTGTCTTCCCGGTAATCTTATGTACAATACCTGTACTTATAGTATGAAACCCAGGAATTCAGAATCAAGCTATTGTGGAAATCTACTGCGAGCATCATGAGACTCGATTCACCAAGTTCAAAAAGTGTGTTCCAAAAAACACGCACTCTCACTTAGTTGCGCATAGTACTGCTGTCATAACGAGCGTATTTGAAACTCTGCAACTCTGTATTATTCTCTGTTTGTAGATTTGTTCACGGAACCAGACCCACACACCACCCCACAACGCCCTTGTTTCCCTTACGGACAGTAACTATTTTTACGGTAGAGCCTTTTCGCACCTTATTCAAAGCTTTTCGCCGTGAAGATGAACCAACGATTTGAGTTTTGAGCCTGTAACATTTATCATACTACACACCTGAAGCCATACTACATCGTATGGCATTGCATTATATTGGTTTTACTACGGTGCAAAAATATACCAGCAGATGTTCGATTATGAAATAACATGGACACTAATCACTGAGGTTAATCGGCTTGTTTTTTCCTGGATTGCGCCGATAAATTGTAATATTTTCCGGCGGTAAGGAGTGATACCGAGCAGCATAACAACAACAGAAAGCGATGAATGAGTGAAAAAGATGGCGAGAACAAAATGGAGATCTCCTGAGGCCGTTTTCACCAACATTTACTTCTGTCAAAAAGGGTACTTCAGTCAAAAGCGCGCGGTACTTCTGGTTTCACCAACATTTACTTCTGTCAAAAAGGTACTTAGGTTAAGTACGTTTTTGACAGAAGTACGCTTTTAACACGGGAGGCGTACTTCCACCAAAAAGGTGAAAGTAAGCCTGTACTTCAGTTTTTTCTCCTTTATGAAGACCAATTAACTTAATTTGTTTAATTATTGTATGGTTTTTATTGTAAATAAGTTTTGTAAACATTAATTGACAATGATTTCAGTTTTTGGATCGCATTTCACATATTAATAAAGTGATTACACGCTTGATTATTTATATATTTCTTGTTTACATGGTAAACAACTTTTAGTAATTACTTAGATGTGTATCATATTCGTTTTAAAACATAATCTAACTGTTATCCAACGTTTTCCTTCAAAAAAAGTAAATGTTGGTGAAATCCATCAAAAAGCGTGTGGCAGCGTACTTCAGTCATAAATTTACTTAACCTAAGTACCTTTTTGATGGTCAAAAATTTATGACAGAAGTAAATGTTGGTGAAAACGGCCTCTGAAATTAATATTTTTAAATAGAAAATGATGTACACAGTTGCTAAGCAAAGCAGTTCCTGTTAACAGTTTGGCAGTCATCTTTACATGTTAAAGCGAAATACCGGCCGATTTTTGAAACGTATCTGTAGAACTGAACTCGCATTTAGCTCGATTTTTTAATCTAATTTATGTTCATTTGCATAAGCATAAGCTGCAGTATTCGATGCGTTTCAAAAACCGGCCGGTATTTCGCTTTAACGCTAGATTTGACGACGTAAACTAGCGTATGTGTAGCTTGTTTCGGCGTCTCAGTCGTTCAAAATGCTAACCTTGCATTCCTTCCGAGGCGCCCTTTTGAAAAATGATCATCGCGAATAAAGTGGGGAAGGCATATGCAATTCCAGGCACCAATGTCTGAATAAGGGGTAAGTCGTCGTAATCGGTGTGATTACATCATCCGAATTCCTACCTTTTTATCCCTGATTTTCTTCATTAGATATCTATGTATGTATAATGGGCACGAGCTTGGGTCCTTAGCCATTGGTAGAACTAGAACCGATACACTACAACCGCATACTTTGTACGTTTGTACACTTGTTGCAAGGTCGCCAAATACCTACATGAATGATGAGAGAAATGAACAGCATTCTGCACAATTTTCTCGTCGACGCACTCATTGAAAGCTGAATGTCTCTGAAAAATGCGTTTGATAAAAAAACATTAATGAAAAATACAACAAATTGGGAAAATCTATTCCGTGAATGGTTGGGCTGCGATATTTAATAGAATCGTTTTCCCAGGACAACAAAATCAACTGCAATCAACTGTGTGTGTGTGTGTGTGTGTGTGTGTGTGTGTGTGTGTGTGTGTGTGGTGTGTGGTGTGTGGTGTGTGAGTGAGGTGTGGTGTGTGGGTGGAGTGTGTGTGTGTGAGTGTGAGTGTGTGTGTGTGTGTGTGTGTGTGTGTGTGTGTGTGTGGTGGGGTGGAGTGGGAGTGTGCGTGGTGTGGGTGAGGTGTTGTGTGGGGTGTGGTGAGGGTGGTGTGGGGGGGTGTTGTGGGTGGGGGTGGGTGGGGGGTTGGGGTGGGTGGGTGTGTGTGGGGGTGTGTGGGGTGTGTGTGCAAGTGTGTGGGGTTGGTGAGTGTGGGTGTGTGTGTGTGTGGTGTGGGGTGTGAGTGGGTGGGATGTGAGTGTGGGTGTGTGTGTAGGGTGTGGGTGTGGAGGTGTGTGTGGTGGTGTGTGTGTGAGTGTGTGTGGTGAGTGTGTGAGTGTGTGTGTGGTGTGTGGTGTGTGTGTGTGGGTGTGGTGGGTGTGTTGTGTGTAGTGTGGTGTGGGTGGGTGGTTTGTATGTGTGTGTGTGTGTGTGTGGGTGTGTGGTGTGGTGTGGTGTGTGTGTGTGGTGTGGTGTGTGTGGTGTGTGTGTGTGTGTGTATGTGTGTGTATGTGTGTGTGAGTGTTGTGGTGTGGGTGGGGTGTGGGTGTGGGGTGGGTGTGGGGTTGTGGGGTGTGTGTGGGGTGTGGGTGTGTGGGTGGGTGGGTGTGGGGTGTGGGTGTGGTGTGGGTGTGGGTGTGGTGTGGGTGTGGTGTGGGTGTGGGTGTGGGTGTGGGTGTGGGTGTGGGGTGTGGGGTGGGTGTGTGTGGTGGGGGTGGGGGTGTGGGTGTGGGTGTGGGGTGTGGGTTGGGTGTGGTGTGGGTGTGGGTGTGGGTGTGGGTGTGGGTGTGGGTGTGGGTGTGGGTGTGGGTGTGGGTGTGGGTGTGGGTGTGGGTGTGGGTGTGGGTGTGGGTGTGGGTGTGGGTGTGGGTGTGGGTGTGGTGTGGGGTGTGGGTGTGGGTGTGGGTGTGGGGGTGGGTGTGGGTGTGGGTGTGGGTGTGGGTGTGAGTGTGAGTGTGAGTGTGTGTGTGTGTGGTGTGTGTGTGTGTGTGTGTGTGTGTGTGTGTGTGTGTGTTTGTGTTTGTAAACGAACTACTATTTGTATGAGTGGCATCTGCAAATAAAAGTCGTGAAATCTCTTTGATAAAAGAAAAACTTCTACACTGACTTTGAGTTAAGATGATTATATATCCGTACTATTGCGTAAAGCCCGCAACCGACATTATAGACCATTGCAATATTGAAGGACGTCATCAGGTGCTCCATATTGGGATCATTTCTGTCTACTACCAGTATGCATTTATTGGATAGAATGTGTAGAGCCACTGGACAATGCTGAACCGATATATGTGAATTGGAGAGTTGAAAGCAGCAAGACAACTATATTTTCATGCGTTATTTTTTTAGAGAAAAAATTGGTGGAGCACAGGTATTACGAAATGTTCAACATTTTCATCTACACTGTTTCACTCGAAAGTTAAAGTGAAATACAGGCCGGTTTTTGAAACGCGTCTCAAGTAATTGCATCCTTCTGCATTTATGCAAAGTGGGGTCTAATCGGGGTCTAGTTTTTATTCTATTTTTTTGATCATTTCCATATGCATATGCTGTATAAGAAAGCAGGTGTACGCAACGTGTATCAAAAACCGGCCGGCTCTTTAAGTTATCAAAGGCCAAACTAAAAAGGACACAGTTGTTAGTTGTTTACCTGCGTCAAAAAGGCGCGTATCTCCTCGGGATTCTTATACATTTGTGTGAAAAAGTACATATTTGGGATGATTGAGATAGAGAAAAAATAGTAAGCAGCAGCAGGAAGGCGCCACCGTTCTCGAAAAACCCAATGACTGAAACTCGGTGTACATGTATTGCTAGCATTCGCCGTCGCAGGCCGGCTTTAAAGGGATGGGTTCACTACAAAATCACCTTGTTTTTATGCTTTAGTTGATTGTACAAAGGTAAAATTAAACAAAGGGCATAAAAATGTTTCTTGAATTACTCCCTAGGGAAGATATTAGGTAAAGAGGGTGAGTATTGATCGATCTTCCGATAACATGAGTAAACAAGATAAACTAGGGAAGCTAAGAGATATGGCTGAAACACACTGTTTTTCTGTGTTTTAAGTAAAATAAACGATGAAAACTACAGTTTATTTTGCTCAAAACAGTGTGTTTCAGCCATATCTCTTAGCTTCCCTAGTTTATCTTGTTTACTCATGTTATCGGAAGATGGATCAATACTCACCCTTTTTACCTAATATCTTCCCCAGAGAGTAATTCAAGAAACATTTTTTATGATCTTTGTTTAATTTTACCTTTGTACAATCAAACTAAAGCATAAAAACAAGGTGATTTTGTAGTGAACCCATCCCTTTAATTGTCGAAGAAAAACGATCTCATGCACTGTTGAACATTCCAATTCGACTGCTTCATGCGACTGCAAATTCCTCTTCCGTTAGCTGCTTACTTTCGGACTACTGTATTCAAGTATTCAATCCACTGACGAGGTGTTTATCGACTGGCTTATTTGGTTTCAGGCAGAAACCACTGAGGACTCACTTATCGCACAACATCCACCAGCGGTATAGAAAAGCAAAGACGATTGAACTAGAACATCCATTGGTGGCGATCAGCAAAAGGACCTGAAGTCGTATTGTATGGGGTGTCTTATCCAATAGGACAACAACAAACCATTTCTGCCGAAGCAGAGGGTTTAACAAAGCAACACATCGGATTTACTTCGGACAGGCTTATTTTCAGGGGGGGCGTGGTCAAGTGGCAAGGACCGGGGGATGCAAAAACTTGAAGTATCTGCGTAATCGGTCGGTTGGTTGCATCTGTAGAACACGTACAACATTAATGTAACCATTTCCTGGTATAAGCGCGTGAAATGGTGCTGCACAATGTCCGCCATAAAGAGGGAAATAGTTGATCGGACCGAGAAATGCGCATCCACAAAAGTCGACCAACGCCGACCATACCTGAAATGCACAGGGATTGAGCAACACGAAAATCAGGTAAGGACAGTGAGGAGCAGATGGCGTTGTGCATCAGGGGCGACGGCACGGTTCAACAAAACTAACACGAGCAATTTGTCATCAGGTAACAGTGAGGAGCATCATGGGTTGTCGACGGCACGGTTCAACAAAACTAACCACGGCAATTTGTCATCTGGAACTCGTCGCCTACTGCTCAGGACCTCTGCGGAACATGTCATAAGCAAAAATTGAAATTGTACTTTGCACTCCCTTGTATAAAGGTGCACGCTCTTGGACTTGTGGCGTAACAGATTTATTTAAGACCAGTTAACAACGGCGTCCGCACAGACGGGGTCAACTTTATTGACAGAGGAAGCCGGAGCATATCTACGAGTCTTTCAAGCGAAATACCGTTATGTCTTTGAAAAAGAAAAAAGGGGGGGGAAAAAAAAAAAAAAAAAAAAAAAAAAAAAAAAAAAAAAAAAAAAAAAAAAAAAAAAAAAAAAAAAAAAAAAAAAAAAAAAAAACAGTTTTTGAACACTTCGAGTACACCACCGGTTCATGGGCAAAAATCGGTGATCGGTATGGTTCCAGTCCACACACTTTTCACGAACCGTAATGTTTATCAGAACATATTTGTATTGATTCATCTCCTTTGGTGTAAAGTTTAATAACATCCATATCCCGAATGCGTTGATAAATAAAATGATAGGAATGTTGACACAAAAATAGTTGAATAGAGCCGCTGGCGTTTCAGAGCTCACATTAGCGCATGGCATATACTCCATCAAGCTAAAATTCACTTCTGTGCGAATAAAAATTATATAAAAAAACGTGGTGTGATTTTATTCTATATGATTTAAAAACTAGTTGCTGCACTCGAAAGATAAAAAAAGGTACTTTATTGTACTTTTATGGGAGGCGAATATTATTATTATTATTGTTATTATTGTTAACTGGATTTTGTTGGCTATAATATCAACATTAATCCTCTGTTCAAAATAATAATAATGAAATTGGGAACTAATATTCCCTATTTATGCATATGATTTAGAGAGGTAACAGAGGTGGCAGGTGCACGCAATACAATGTGTAACCTGAAACCCTTCCTGTATCTTATAATAAAAATAATAAATAAAAAAGTAGTAATTACACTTTGAAAGCCACGTCAGGAGTATATTGTTCCAAGATTCTTCCACCTGCACTTTAATTGGCTTGGAGGGAAATTTGATGTTTATCTTGGTATTTTGTGCATTTCTATTCGTTTGTAATTATTCCCGATATGCAGAAATCAACAGATTTTTCAGAAAGAAAGAAACATCGAAGATCATTGTTAATAAGTTCAAAAGGGTGGTCCAGGTGCCGTATTCACCAACACGCAGGGAGCCCTCCCTAGCCTAGGCGCACGAGCGCTCTGAATATCTTCTACTTTCGCACTCTCTCGCTCCCTGGGGAGGCCAGGGAGGGATCCCTACGTGATTGGTGAATACGGCCTCAGGTGCTACTAATTCCTCGGGCCTCCCTGCAGTCCTCATTTGAAGGCTTGCATTGCCGGTAACGGATGAGTAGCTCCGCTGAGTGAGAAGGAGGGTCCAGCGGGGAATCTAAACTCGCCCACTTGTGGCGCTCATGTGGCTCACTTATCGCGCATCTGCCGCTCCTCGAACAAGTGCGCCGGAGAGGCCGTAGCTCAACTGCAACGAATCCTCATTTTTGTCCTGCGTTCCTTTGAGTAATTCTGGAATGTCAGAGTAGAATTATTTGGAAATGGAATTCGCAAATGTTTACATACAAAGTTTATATAGGTTAGTTCGGATATTTTTATTAATTTCAGTTATGGTATGTCTTTCGGAATAATATTTAAACTCTCGTTTATCTCTCAAACACATAATTCTTTCACAATTTTATTTCAGGCGGAATGGGGAAGGAAAGCTTATCGGATATAATCCTCAGATCGCTATGTTGTTGATGCATAAATCTAATATCCATGACATGTACATATTTAGTGCAAGGTCAGACATGTCCATGAGGTAAAGAGATCTTCTAGATAGAGAAGTACGCTATGGCTATGTATGTCTTTCGGAATAACAAAACAATATTTAATTTAAACTCTCGTTTATCTCTCAACGCATATAATTCTTTCACAATTTTTTGCAGGTGGAATGTGAACATGTATAAATTATAAATGAGAAAAAACCCGCTTTTTGTTCGCAACATTTAAAAACTTGCATAGTTTATTTATTTTCTAATTGGAGTCCATATTTATTTATTTGTGTTTTGTTTCTGCATTGCATATTGCATAAATTATTTATTTAATTGTCTTTTCTATCATCAATTGGTGTTGTTTTGAAGCATGTAAAAATGTTAAAAGTGCAAATTAGCGCAAAGTATTTTTCTTAATGTTTTTTGCAGAATTACTTGTGGACAGACACTTTGGCGGTGGACACGTAGATTTTCACGCAGCTGTGCACCATGACCTTTTCTGGGTGAAATTGCATGATGTTTACGGAAATTTACAATTCTTTTGAATACTCAATATACGAAAAATTCATCCTCCTCCTTCATAAGGTTAGACTCAAGGAATGATGTCGAACTTAACATCAAACACGCAAACTAACTTGAGGCAAAAACTTGCACGATACCAGCCGGTTTTTGAAACGCACCGTGGACAACATAATTCTTACGTATTTATGCTAGTTACTCGAATATAGTTCGATTTTTTTTCTAATTTATGTTCATTTGCATAAGCTGCATAAGAATGCTGGTGTGCTCGATGTGCTTCAAAAACCGGCCGGTATTTCGCTTTAAAAAGGTACCGCCGTTCCTACATCCCTTTAAATTGTACTTCTCAACTAGAATTCCCCTTCAATTATTCCACTCGCCCTTAAATCTTGAATAAAGAACGAACTGAGGAGAAAAACAACCGTGTTTGTTTGGAAAAGCGCGTCGTGTTCCCATGCCTTATGAATGCAATCCTTTCGCGGCGACCACTAAATGCATAAGAACCGCCGAGGGAATAAAGCTACGCCGGGCATTTATTTATGATCAGTTGCCTGCGAACATTTGAATTTGAATATAAATATGTTCTATGTTGTATTACTTTTTTTTAAGCAATTCTGCATTTGAGTTTGCTGTCAATCATTATGATTCATCTACACGTCAATTATTATGTTATTTTTTTACATGGGAATAAGTATCACAAACTCGTGATTCATGAGAACGAGCATTTTTTAAATAAAATACTATTGAATCAAAACACAGCTAACTTGAGTTGTTGAATTTGAGTACATGTATTTTTCTCGGATATTCCCGGCTAGTTTTCATATATACATCGAAAACATATTGACTATTGAACACTTTGCATTTGTTTACCTCTGCGCATAAAAAGAAGACACTTCTTGTTAGTTCCTCCCTAAACTGGTTGTTTTTGAAAACATGCACCCTCCAAGATTTCACTTAAATTTATTCTCTACACCCCTTTTCTAAATACATATATCGAATATCCATAGCATTTAGCTATTGATACACCGTTTATATTTCGTTGGTTAAAGCAGTATTGTACCTACTTTGGGAAATTTGCATATGATACGAATGTCATGTTGTATCCTATGTAAATTTGGTGCCGGAAGCTTGCCGGACGGGCACCAAAATTGAATAGGACACATACATAAGATATGCGTATCACATAAACATTTCCCATAGTAGGTACAATACAATCATCACAAACATTTTACGTAGTAAATGTATTCAGTTGCATTGATCGTATTTTTGATTCTCAAAATGTAGCATATGTATAACATTGTGAAGTTTGTCAGAAAATAAAATTTCATTATTTAAAAAAAAAACTATGTGATTTTCACGTAACAATACGGTCGCGGATTCGGTTGATATAGCCCGGTACACTTTATCTTTTTTTTTTTTAATACGGTCAGTCTATGCGGAACCGCATTCTCTTTGAGCCTTCCGGAACGCGCGGGTATTTCCACCCGAGCGGGCATCCCTTTTACAAACACGGTCACTAAGGAAGGGTGCAAGGACCTCGCCGGCGCGCAGACCCACCACGTTTAGACACAAATTATATTTATATATTGATCTGATAAAGTTGATAAAGCAATATATTCATTTGATAGTTGTGGATAGTCTATTTTAACAATACTATACTAATTTTGCTAGGAGATACCTAAGAGATGCTAGGAGTTGCGCGTCTTTTTTCTTCACTAGTCTACAATAAACATGTATAGAGGTATTTGCTCTGATGCCGTTTCTTTGAAATTCAGAGACGTTTCCTATATTACGATGTTTGAACAAAACTTTTATGATAACATTTTATGCATTCAATTCTTGGTCAACATGTAAGAAAAATGTAACTTACTACAGTAACCAAGCTGATAAATTTCAAAGGAAATAACTTAGGACATTCTGGGTCCTACTCCAAATGTACGATAATTTTAGTAGCAAGGCTCCATTACTTTACCAGTACTGTTACCAGGACGATCACAAACACAAACACCCCCAAGTACGAAGAATTATGGAAAGAATACCAGGAACGAGTTAACCTGGCTATTTATAGTTATGACTAGTTCTCTGTTCCATTTCCATCCAGGCAGACACTTGTTCATTTGAATACAAACCGTGTT
Source organism: Pelodera strongyloides (assembly GCA_036852015.1). NCBI lineage: Eukaryota > Metazoa > Nematoda > Chromadorea > Rhabditida > Rhabditidae > Pelodera > Pelodera strongyloides. Next base: position 200,789 of record JAANDG010000127.1, on the reverse strand, counting down.
CGTTTCCCACGCCCTCTTCAGAACCTGCAATCTCTTTCGTATATGACGTCGGTATCCTCATGGATCGCACACTATCTCATTGTCCTTGGTTCGCGTGTGTATGCCGATACTGACCGAGACACTGAACAACCAATACACGAATATCTAAAATGCCTGCAAGCCTGGCTCGCAGGCTCGCGCGCAGGTTGGCTTGCCCGTTTCTCTCGAAAATCCACCTTTCTTATAAAAAAAGCCCATTAATTAGCCTGCATAGGAAACCCAATGATAAGTCTCAATCAGCCACGCCTTTCTATGCGTTATGATAGCATCTAAACCTGATTTTTTTTCTTTTTGATTATGTACTTTTATATGTTCATGTCTTCATACATATTTATCTTTTTGTATGTGTTAATGTGTTATATATGCTATTTCCAGTACATGTTTTTGCATCGAAAATGTGTTCAATATTCGACGTTTGTTTGTATATCCCTTACTACACTGATTGACTGATATACGCATTGAAAACCATTTTCAGATTCTGACGTTTTATTTTTAAGTTAACATTTCTTTAAAAAAAATGCATATTTGAAGATCTATGAACAAAAACAAAGCATTGTGTTGCCGGTTTTATGATAATTTTTCACGCATGGAGCTGATCTCCTAAGCAAATTACACCATTTTTTAATCAATTTGTTCCTAGGTCTTCCTATCATATTGGTAACTCATTGAGAAAAACAAAACAAAAAACACTATACTTTATTTTCTTCATTTTCTTCAAAATTCCTTTTGCTTTTTTGGCCATTTGTTTTGACTAGTCATGCAATTTATTTGGTGACAGTCAGAGAGTGAGAAACCATCCCCAACAATAAGTTTACATTACAGACTCCATACGAAGAGGTGTTTTTTAATACTAGACAAGTAAAGTTTTTATGTTCTCTTACGGTTGGCTCTTAGTGTTAGGGACTAACAAGAAAAGACACGCCAAGGTAAGGTGCATCATTCATAAATTAATTACTGCAATTTTGCTTAGAAAAGAAAGACATAAGAAAAGAAACTACGTGGCCTTTATGAACAAACGTCAACCTGGAAACTGTAGACTAGACTTCCGAAGGCAACGTCAATAGGAATCCACTAGTCTCTATAGGGCTTCAGGCTTACAATTAGTGTCATGCATATCACCACTTTTTCGCCTACCGAATTTTTTTTTAAACATCCCTAATACATATAGTCTGAATCGTATAGCTTGAAGAAAGAATGCCTAAACAATTAGAGATTAGAGAGCTTTGTTTGCGGTGGTGTATTGTACTCCATGGTGCGATGGCTCCCCTCCCCGCTTACCGATGGTTCTCATTGACGAAAGATGGCCTGCAAGCGGCAACCTTATGGCGCGCAAGCGGCAACTTTACTTCTTCCCAAGTAAACGGCAGGTATTCTGGATAGTGGCATCACTTCTAGAACCTGGCCCTTGGCTGCGTCGCGGTTGATGATAAACCTAAAGAAGGTTGTATATTTTATTTAAAAATAAAATTAACTTGGGTTCGGCGAGCAAGCCTGCACAGCAGAACCCAACGGCGTGCCACTTTTTCCCATGCCGCATGCACGCCGTAACATTGCCGCTCGCACGCCAATTTTTACGTTGTCGATAGAACTTTGGTAATGTTTCTTCGATGACACGGCCTTCCTACTTTGCCTGAATACAATAAAGGTTCCCTAGGTATTCCATGGTGAATCTATCTTCCCCAACCATCAAACACTCCTGCTTCGTGTCTCTTTCGGTTCTGTTATCTCAACCAATATGTGTTGCCGACTCATCGCTTTGTTATTGTCCATTTTCTCCAATTCCGGGACTTTCTGGACACTTTTAATGTATATTTTGTGTGATTCGGAAGATTCGGACGGAACGTCTTCAACAAACATTTAAATGTGAATCAGAAATCAACAAAACGCGCCCTCTCTCTTCGGAAATGCACCTCGCCCGCACAGACCGCACACAACAACTGTACGGTGCTGAATTGGTGCTCTGTTAGGGGTACTGTAACTTGGCTTTCATTAGATGGTTCCATATTGGTGTTATGGATACAAGTTCTTATTTTACTACATGTATATGTTTGTGGCTTTCACTCTATGATATGGTTTAGCTCCTGACTCTGTTACTGATTGCTCCTACGATTATTTTTACGTACTATAGTAGAGGATATTATTTAGAGAATCAATTTTGTTTCTTTTAAAGTCAAATGAACAAAAACTTCTAAACATCCAACAGTTGCTTTACGTGTAAGATAATTTCAATACTAATCACTATACGCGATCTCTCTTACAATGATTTTTATATCCTATGAGTAATGATAGGTTTATTTGCAATTAGCGGCTAGCAAGATAGAAAGCTTTCGTTGCCGCTAATTTCATGTCGCTCTTTTTTAGTCCAATTAATCTTAATCTATGATAATCGTTAACGATTTTCTAGCTGGCTCGCGCCGCTTGTAGCTCTAGACTGAAATTTCATTTATTAGGAGAGCACCAACATTTTATTGATCTAATTGTACGATCTCACTAATTACAGTTATATGTGATTGACTCTGATATAATGTTTCTAAAGATGTACTCTAGACCTTTGCCCTTATTGTAGCTTGGAACTGACCACTAGATGTTTCTTAACTTTCAGATGGTTATAAGTTATGAAAGTATAGTTTAGCCCTTAGCCTTAGTCTCTATTTGTTTCAGAAAATTAAAAGCTAGACTATGAAAAAATGAACTATTTGACTTTGTTTGTTGTATTGCCTTTTATCTATGTAACACCGGCGTCAACACGCATTATCTGACTAAACAAAAAAAGGCGAAACAACAGATAAAGATCGATTGTTGTCTGATTTTCACCCATTTTAAAGCTTCCTCTTTTTTTGTTAGAAAACGGAAAAGATCCGCATGCTTGATGATCGGGCTTGCACTTGTTGCGCCGAGGAAACTGGCGGTGCGCCGCGTACGTTGGGCTCACTTCTGTGTTTGCGGCGCCACCTTTGCCTGGTCGCATCGCTGTTTTGTGACTAAATACTGCGTGGTGCAGCACCTAAATTTTCAAGAGAAGTATATGTTAAAGCGAAATGCCAGCCTCTTTGGAAACAAATCCTATGTATCCTATGCTAATTTTGCGCGATTGCCGTGGACGATCGCGCAAAATTAGCATAGGATACATAGGATTTGCTTATCATATGCAAATTTTCCAAAGGGGCTAGCATTTCGCTTTAAAGAAACCGCTTAGTATCCTCCATTGAGTGACATGCATTTTATTCTTCATTTTGTAGCGTGAGGTCAAGATCCTAATATTTGATTCGTACATTCGCGATTATGTGGCAATCCACGAGAATTCGGTGTATTCATTCTATTGAGCACATTTTTTCAATGACGCTTTATGTTCAAAAGTATGCTCATTACAGAAAGTATTCTGGCTCCTAGACATTGTTGTTGAACCATGAGCGACGCTAGAATTCTTGACTTCTGACTCAGAGGCGACAGATAAACACATTAATAAAGTGATAAGCATAATTATGGGGAATGGGAGCCGAAAGACATGAACACATCACTATTTTGTATTTCTATTGTATTTCAGTGCCCACCGGATTAGTCATATACTGATTACTGATTTATAAGCAATGAACCATTTTTTTATGTGCTTTATACTCCATATAGGAGAGGATTCATTTTTGGTATAACACAATCATGTTTATTACGATGAATATGCATGTAAGGCCCATGTCTTTTCTCAATGACGAAAATTGGCGTGCATAATCAATTTGGCAACCATTTGGCGTGCAAGTGCACGCGGAATGGAAATGGCGTGTAACTTGCCCGCCGTTGCACTTGCACGTCAAAAGCCCAAGGCGAAATGGCGTGAGTACGGCGTGCAAGCAACAACTTTATGGCGTGTACGAGGCAACGTTGCACGCCAGAACCCAACAGGGTACCACTTTTTTTCTACGCCGCATGCACGCCGTAACGGTGCCGCTTGTACGCCAATTTTCACTTTGCAGTGTAGTCAGTGCCCACCTGCCCATCGGCATGCCATATGTATGCCATATGTATAATTATTACCACGTCATGTAGGGCACTGTAATTCCCTGGTAGAAGTTAAAAGTAAACGTGACTTTGGTCGCAAATTCATTTCTGTAACAACCGATTTCCCAGTTTTGTACGTTGATTATACATTGTTCCTTTCAGTGTTTAATTTCCTTTTAGAGCTTGCATTTGTTTCTTCAGAATTCAGAAACACCACAGTAGCATAGCTAGCGTTTGGGGGCTACTGCAGATATTTTTGATCTTGATTCACTTTCTACATCAGATAGCTCCCAAGACATTGATCAACGTACGTTGGCTTAATTATCCGTTCGACTTTTTGTATTTTAGTCTTATCATCTTTTCTTACTCTCTCTCTTGCTCTCTCTCTCTCTCTCTCTCTCGGTCTCTCTCTCTCTCTCTCTCTCTGAATTTTGCCATGCTAGATCACCTGTGCGTAATGTGCCTGATCTCATTCTCAAGCAATGAGCAACTCATCGATTTTTCTAATCTCCTATTGCTCAGTTCAAAAGTGACAGTTGCTCTCGTTTGCTCCAAGTCACGACAAGCATGTCACATCCACCAAATTAAACTGATTTACTAAACTACACTATTCTTGCGTTCGTTACGTGAAACTTTGATCTTGCTCTTGACACCCTTGCATGATCTTATTTGGGGCTTTTTGGTTTTTATTGTTGCCTTGGATGAGCACATAGAATGGAAGTGCACATACATACATATTCAAAAGTGCACCAGAGGCCGTATTCACCACTCCGTTTACCCCTGGAGAAAACTGTCTCTCGGAGAAAATTTACCTAGAGAGCGAGAGAATGTCAAAAATTAGCATTCACCACTTTCTCTCCTTCCCCAAATATGCGTGGAGAGAGGGGTAAATTGTGACCGAGGTTTGCTCGGGTAAAAAAATTTTTTCCCTTGGAGAATTTTCGAATTTTTTTAGTTATATGACTTTACACTATATTGAATATTGTATTTTTAGATTTTATAGCATATCAAACTTAAAAAAAAGCTATTCTGCACTTTGCTTTAGTGCGGATTTTTGGCAGATGAATCTAACAATATCATGTTTTAAAATAAATACCATGAGTTGAACGATTTCTTAGTTTACTTATTTCTTATTGTTCCTACTTATTGCCGAAAATCTGCAGATATTATTAACCAATTGTTCAACTAATTGGAAAGATGTCCCTAATATAGCTTCAATCGTTTAGAAACATTTCGCTATGTCATGCGCAAAAAACAAGTTCCGAAAGTAAAAAAATTAAGAAAAATGAGACAATAAAGGATTAAAGTTAAATATAGTACAATCTAGACACTTGCAAAGTAGAGAAATAATGAAGCAATGAAAATTAGAAGTTAAAGAAGTTAAAATTAAAATTTTCCCCAAAGAGAGGGGTAAATCCTCTCTAGAGACAAGTTGTCTCTAGAGAAATTTTACCCTCGAGTGGTGAATACGGCCTCAGTGTTCATTATTCCACGTTAATTTGAGAGTGGTATAGTTTTTTCTGCATGGAATAATAAAAGTTGTCTTTGGATGTGGCGAGGAAATTACTGTATGATGGAAGTGGAAATATCCTGCCTGTGCCTCCAATTCTTTTCCAAAAACACGCTACGCTACCGTACCCGACCATTTGAATTTATTTCTTTGTAATTTTGAATCGATATTCAATCAATATATCCAATTTGGACTATTTTTGTTTCGTCCTCCTTGTTGGTTTTGCTTTCTTTCTCCATTTTGCTGTGTATATTTTTCAATGTGTTTCTGTAAATTTTCAAAAGCAGCTAACACAAACACACTCTGATTTTTGAGGACATGGTATAATGTTTTGGTTCGTCATTTTCCGAAAACGGAATGTGCCAATGCAAACAATCTCGAATTTCTACTCTTTCTTTTTTTGCCTGTTTGGGTCCTTCGCCGTATATATGTTTTGTATGTTCTTGCCCGTGCAATCACCTTCTCATTTAACTGCCTTGTTTTCATCAGCTTTGATCTTTTTCATACTATTCTATCAATAAGGAAATTTTCAGAAGAACGTAATTCGTACGTAAGCTCGACGGGCTTTGCCCTTCCTCACGCAGACTGCTCAATCTCTAGCCTTCCATCATGGCTACCCACGGTAATGACGAGAGGGAGCCTGAGCCGGTGGGAAATACTTTTACTTTTAGAATTATTCTGGTTATTGTAGTCACTGACCACTATGCTACGGTTTTTTTACATATTATTGCTTAGTTCTTATTAGTAACTTTGTAATGGATTGTTATACAAACACTTTATTAGTGTTAATTTTCCTTTGTGTCCGGAAGCTCCTAGTCAATGCTGCTGGCAGCTGTCGGCTGTGAGTGCGCTCTGACACTTGATACTGGTCACGCGGAGCAAAGAGTTGAACAGACACAGTATGATTCTCGTGCAAGACTATGTTACTATGCTTAGAACATGTGGGCTGTGAGGTGAATTTATGCAGAGGTTTATGAAAGCGGGGGGTCCCGGATCCGGATGTTGCGTAATTGGGAATTGTGACTGATTTTATAAAAAAAAATCACTTTAGTTGTGTTTTTTAAAAGAAACAAGCGAAAACACACGGTCTACCGCTAACTTCACTAACTTGTTAATTTATATTATAATCACCGTTTTTAGTTGATTTCTTCCTTGCAACCAGATGCCGAATGGAAAAATATTCAGCAAAATACGTTCACACGATGGGTGAATAACCACCTGAAGAAAGTTCCTGATCATATTGACCACTTGGTAAGTTTTAGTTTGGTTTTGTGATCATTCTTATACTTTACATAATCATTGATAGGAGATCAACGATCAACTTGCGAAATCAAGCGCCCTTCCAACCCAGTGTTCCCCTTGTTAGTTTTTTTGTTGAATTCGTTGTCCTTTCCCTTGCAGAATAGAATACTGCTATTTAGGAATCTGATCTGTCCGATGGACTGAAGTTGATCAAGCTAGTGGAAGTTCTTGCCCAGAAGCATGTTGGTCGATACAGTCACCAGGTTGGTGTTTTTGCTTCCCGTTCTTCAATTCTTCTTCTTTCATAACCACTAATACCACACTATTTCAGTCGCAATACTCATGACCGCCGTTATATAATTTCAGGTAAAATTCCGGCACCAGAAATTGGAAAATGTATCCGTTGCGCTGAAATTTCTGCAGGATATCGAGAGGATCAAGATTATCAATATTGGTTAGTTTTTTTAGTTTGATACCTACATTTGTTTTCTATCCGTCAGAATTGAATGTGTAATATAAATAGTTTTTTTTCAGATTCTTCTCACATTGTGGACCAAAACAAAAAGTTGATTCTTGGACTTATTTGGACACTCATTCTGCACTATTCTATCTCTGTGCATATGGAGGTTTGAATTTGTTTTATTTGTAATTTTATCGCTGTATTGTTGTTTTAATATGCTTTCTTCTGCGGAGCGACCTGTTGTTAGTTGTTGTATGGTTAATAATAGTTTATTGGTAATGAAACAGCACAAATAAGAACATGCACAATAATACGAATAGTACATAACAAAAACCAAATGGTTACCCTAAGATGAAGTGCCTTACGACACATACATACTAATAAGGGACCTAGTGACCGAAACAAAAAAAAATCAATGCAAAGCACGGCAAATTAGGAATGATATTCGAAACATAATATTTATAGGAAAACAACAAGATTACTAATTGATATAGAACATTGGCACCGGTTTGTTAAATATATCTAAAGAATCGAGAAGCAATTTAAGATTATGTTTATAATCGGTGAAATCGTTGATACATGGTGGCAATTTATTTACATACGCTGCAATGCGGAGGAAATACCAATTAGGGTCCTTACATTTCTTATTTCTTTTTATAATGACATACCTATGCGGCCGACAAGGACGGTCTGAAACCGTACTTTTTAGGATTACGTAACTATTAAACCATAATGTTTTAAACGTATTATTATGAAACAAAATTTCCTTCCAGGATGAAGATTATCCGTCTGACCAGACGGATAAGGATAAAACTCCCAAGCAGCGCCTCTTGCAATGGATCAGAAGGAAGCTGCCGGATGATGTTCCTGTGACTAACTTTACTTATGATTGGAATGATGGTGTGGCTCTGGGAGGACTGGTAAGTTTCTTTTTTTATCTGAATCTGTTCTTTTTTTGCGCCCGTAGCTTCTAATGCGAATGCGGATCCCTTTTCGCAGTGCTTTCTCTAAACTAAGAATTTCTCGAGAAGTCGAGAACTAACTAATGTGATGTAACATGTAACTTTAGGTGAACTCGATTGCTCCCGGAAGTATCCCGGATTGGCGTAGCTGGGAGCCGGACAATGCTCTTGAGAACACTGCACATGCTATGCAGGTTTGTTGCTTGAGTTTTAGTCTTTTTCTTCTCTGTTTTAATGAGTTTTGTGTGCCGGTGCCGTCAAGCTCCCTTACATACTCCTAAGACTGTTTCCCTTTGATTATTTTGTATCCTTAAGTCAATGCTATGATAATTCCTTCACCTTCATTAAAGATGGCGAACGACGAACTGGGCATTGCTCCCCTGATCACACCAGAGGAACTGATCAATCCCAACGTGGATGAGAAGTCTGTTATGACCTACCTTGCCCAGTTTCCTCAGGTAAGAATGTTTTGATTTTGTTTTCGGATTAATCGGATTTCTTGTTCTATTTTTATTGAACCTCTTATTTATATTAAATTTTTGTGTGTTAATTGTTTATATCTCCGTCATGGAAGAAGATAGTTCGATAACTGGGATTTTCAGGTCAAAAATATGCAGAAGCAGAAAGAACAGGTATTTAATAGTCATAGTAAAGATTTTGCTTTTCCTCCCATTAAACTTTGCTTACATGTTTATCGAAGTGCTGATATCGTAACAAACTGTGATACTTTTTTCTGTTTTCTTGTGTCCTTGCGTGTCAGGACAGAAAAATACGGCATTTTATACTCCCTTTTTTAACGAAGTCGACAGATTACCACATACTACCGTAGCTTTATGCGACGTTGTTGGCCCACATCATTATCATTATTAACGTCTATTCGTCAGATTCCTAACTAACGGACGATCTGTCGTGTTCAAGTGGTTACAATAGATGTTCCAGAGTAAGGTGCCGGTACCCAAAGGCAAGCTGCACGGCGTGGACTTGGCTCCGTGTGTGCACAAACCTACTCAATTCACGGTTATGATGCCCTCTGATGACGCCAAACCCAAGGTTAGTAAAGTTGTTATTGGTTTCTGTGCTGGTGCTGATATACGAATACGAAAAATGTGTTGTTTTTGTATTTGTTACGTGGAGTTGAATAATTTCTTGTCATTTAGTTGATGATTCAAGACGAGAACGGGGCTGATATCCATTTCATTTTGAATAAAATTCCCGGAACCAACAATTACACTGCGAAGTATACGCCGGAGCACATTGGATATGCCAAGGTAGTTTAATATTTCTCATGTCCTTTTCCACTGCTGGTATAGGTATTTCACTATTTATACGATGGTGTAGGTATTTCACTATTTTTACATTTCTTCCGATCTGCTTATGTGATATGAATTGGTACTTGTTATTTAGATTACCCTATACACCACTTCTGTTTCGTCCGGTGAGAGTGCTCTCACAGATTCAGCAGATATTAATATTGTTCAAGGGGCGAGATTGGCTCCGTACGACACTAATCGAAAGGTGAACAATAGGTTTAATGTTTATGGAGGTTTACTTGCAAAAAAGGTAGTGAGTTGGATAGTGATTTTCAATAGCTTAATTAAACTATTGCATGCAGTTGGTGGTAACCATAATAATTTTGCAACACAGTTTTAGCTTTGAGCATGCGTGTTTATTTGCATTTGTAAATTTTTTCTAATTTCCAGTTCTAATCCCTGGAGCCTATTTCTAATGTAAGGAAAGGTACACTGTCGGTGTTTCGTTCAGGTCGGCGATGTTGCCGAGTTTACCGTTGAGAATGGTGGCGAGGGACCAGTTGAAATTGTGGTCGTGGACGGAGAGGGTCAGGAGCAAAAACTTGCTGTGACGGGTAAGTTTCATATGTTTCACATTTTACCTCGTCTGAATTTTTTGATGGATTCTAGCTAGTTTGTCTTTCAACTGTTTTTTTGATCTTATAGTTGCGTGGGAAGGTGAGGGCTATCCATTGTGAAGTTTGCACAGTTTGCAGTCTTTTTAATGTGGATGATATACGACTCAATAAGATGGGTGATACAATTAAGATTATTGCAGAGGCCTCACTTGCCGGCTCGTACAGTGCACAGTTTGACTGTGACGTGCCTGGTCTGCACTCGGTCAATGTGTTCCACAAGAAGGCGCATATTGAGGGCAGTCCGTTCCCACTGAGGGTGAAGCCGAAATGTGAGTTTTCATTTTACGTACTGATTGTGTTTTGCTTGTTTTTTTTTTGCAGTTAATAAAGCTAGGAAATATTTCAACGGGAGTCAAATTTGCTGACTGAAAACTGAGTCGGTGTTTTGTTCTAACTTCTATCTGTTGATTTGACCTAGTCTGTTGATTAAAACCACTCGTTTGTGTTTCGTTTCCTACGTCGGTCTTTATAGGTTCGTGGGAAATTTGGGGCCGCGGAATTCAACCTGATGGTGTGCGCGTAGGTGACAAGGTGAGATATTTTATTTGTTTATTACCTTTACTCCTTGCACTGTTTCTTGCCCTTTGCACCGTATTTTTTTGTTTTACGTACGATTCTACTATCGTAACTATATCGTTTAGGTTCCCGTCTACGTACAAGCTAGCACCGATTCTGCTGACGTCGATATTTCGTCTGCACCACTATCCATTGAAGTGCTTGATGGTAAGATCATTATTTCTTTTGATTTTGGAGTGTTTGGCTAGTTTGATTATTAGAACTTTCACGAATAAGCGTTTTTTTTTTTGCGATTTGATTATGTTTATCTCTCATTTTCAGAACGAGGCAATCTGCTGCCTGTAACGAAAGAAGTATCAGATGGACGTGTCAAGTTTGAATATGTACCGAGCAAGGAAGGCCCTCTTGAGGTCAGTGTTTGCCTTTTTTTCTTATTTTGGATTTTTCAGAATATTTTGTTAGGCGTTTAGGTGATATATCGCTGATTCATATCCTTTCAATATTTATTTTCCTTGAGTTGCTTGTTATTGTGTATTTTGTTTGTTATTGAATCAAATCGTTTAGGTTGTTGTGAAGAGCGAAGGAGAAGCAATTGGACACAGTCCTTATGAGGTGAGTTTTTTTTCCCCTTTTTACTTTGAAATACCTTGTGCGTGAAAGCGTGTGCAGTTTTTGGTCTTACAAAAGGAGGTAAGGAGGGAAGTGACTCTTTTCTTATGTTTCCATTTAGGTTTCTGTCTCACCGAAGACCGATTCACCTATCCGTGCATTTGGTCCGGGATTGGAGGGTGGAATCGCCGAGCATGCAAATGTGTTCTATGTAAATACACATGGAGAGAGCGATCATCTGGGTAAGTTTGCAAGTTATAGGGAGAGTCTATTTTTGTTTGTGGTTGAGGAATTACGATACTCTGCCATTCCCGCTGCCAAGAGCAAGATCTGCTTCCTGTGATGGATATAGTGATATGTGTACTGTATACTAAAGTTTGTAATGCGAGACATTTTCAGCGTTTACCATCGAAGGGCCGAGCAAAACAGCAATCGAATGTTCTGATAGAGGAAATGGTGTTGCGCTTGTCGAATACACGGTGGGTCTTTTTTTGTTCGGGCTCTATTCATTGCCTTGATCAGCAAGTCCTGATTTCCATCTCTAACTTGGTTATGTTCAGCCGAAAGAAAGTGGTATCTACAAGATAAACGTCCTTTCGCGCGGCGAGCACATCCAGGACAGTCCCTTCGTTGTTTGGGTTAGTTTTAGTTTGTATATTTGGATTAGTGTTACAGTAGGACTTCTCGAGCCTTAATATTAGTGATCTAACCTCCATCTCTCCCTTATCGATCGAGGTTCTGTAGATTTTTCATTTATTTCATGATTTGAACTTCAGGTCGATCCTTCGGATAAGACAGTTCACCCATCTGCAGTTCGCGTGTCCGGATTGGAAAGCGGAAGAGCTGTGAAGGACCAGCCAACTAAATTCCGAATCGATACAAAAACGGCTGGAGGTAAAAATAATTGTATTAGTTTGGCTCCGAGCAAGTCAATTGTTCAAATTCGCTACTTTTTTAACAGTCTTTTTTTTAACAGGAACATGAATACCTTTTTTTTATTCGTTTCAGCGGATCTCATTCCTCAAGTTTCTGTAATTGATGCTGGTTATGCGACCGCCGTACCTTCGATGCGTGAGGTGTGTATGTTGTGTTTCTCTTACAAGTTTTATGTTTCTTGTTGGTTAGTTAGATCTTATTGACATTTGATTGGTATTTGGTATGGTACCGCTGATATTGTCTTTTTATGCACGTTTCTTTATTTTCAGGTTAATCCTGGAGTGTACGAGTGCACATTTGTGCCGAAGCACGACGGCGACCACTTTGTCAACATTGGTGTTCGTGGAGTCGCAGTTCCCGGATCTCCGTTCCCGGTAATTTTTCAGATTCGGTGGCCCTTTTGTTTTCTTTCCGGGGCAGTGTTTACTTCTTTGAGTGTGTTTTTATCGGTTTCCGAGTGTGGATGGACTGACTTGACCGCTTTGGTTCTCAGTATTAATTTTCATGTTTTACATCATTTTTGACTTTGAAATAACGGTATGTTTAGTTGAAAGTCGAAGATCCAGTGGACATTTCCAAGCTGCGTATCCATGGACCAGGAGTCGAGGGACCGGTAATCAGTCAGAAGCCCACATACTTTACGATTGATGCCAAGCAGGCTGGACCGGGTGCAGTCGAGGTATTCTAGGCAGATTTTCGTATTTATGTTGGGTCTTGTCTTATCAGTATGCACTGTTTTGAAAAAAAAAATGCTCGTCTAATAAACCTTATTAAAAATCTAAAAAAAATCTAACTTTGTTGTTCGAAAACTCGAAGCGATACCTTTTGGTTTATTCGAGCCTTGCCTTTTAGGTTGCCCTTGCTGACCGCCAGGGCCGAGCCGTTGACATTGATGTGTTGGACAACCAAGATGGTTCTTTCACTGTCAAATATACTGCTCCGAGACCGGGAGCTTATCAGGTTGGGAATACTTCCTGCCATTTTACCGAACGCATGTTAATGCTAGTAAACTACCCTTTTCACATTTTTATATGGCTTTTAGCCGAGAGCTGATGTCTTCAAGAGCATAATAAAGATTGAAAATAGTTTTCTTGCAATGATAGTTTTGATGTTCGTTGTAGCGTGAGACTAAGTTATCATTTTTAGCTCAACGTGGTATTTGCCGGTGTTGATGTTCCTTCAATTGAAATCAATGTCAAACCGCACGTGAATACGGCAGGAATCCGAGTTGAAGGACTGGAGAATGGTTGGTTTTTATTATTAGTTTAGTACGTATATTGTTGAGTGCCTTATACTAAAAATGGGAAAGTCGTGTTTACATTTTTGAGTTGTGTTAACAAGCGCGCATGGTCATGGTGTTATTTTTGTGCGAGCAGTTAACAAGCTACCCTGTCAATTTCCTAACTATTGAGTGACGTACTTGCAATTACTGGCAAGCAATTTGTTCGAATGTGAATGCTCTTAACTATTTGAACAAACATTGCGTTATATTGCTCAATACTGCATGTTTTTCCAATTGTTTGCGATTTTTATTATTTGTTATATTTTGTGTATGCCTGTTTTGTTCTGTTATTCATTCGTCGAATTCATCATTTAGTATTAATCTGTATTGTGAATCCTTTTATATGTTTTTAGGATTCTACTCATCTGTGATCTTGCTAGTCGAGTGTGATTAACTTGCGCGGATTATTTCCGTATTCATTCAGCGAGTCTGCTTATTATTGACCTTTCCTTTAACCATTACTCGTTAGTAGTCTTGCTAATGTGTTCTCATATTGCATGGATTACGTTGCGTCAATTACCTAATTGTTCCGAGAGCCACTCTCTTAATTCTTAATGCATACATTATTTCAGCCATCGTCACTGTAAACTGCGAGAAAGAGGTGCACGTCTTCACATCGGATGGGGAAAACACTCGGATACTAATACGAAGCCCTTCCGGAAGAGTTGTCGAAGCGCTGATTGAATCAACTGCCGCTGGGTTCCGCGTTTTATTCACACCTTCTGAAATTGGTGACTACACGATTGCAGTCACCTACGAGGATTTGCCAATTGACCACTCACCGTTTCTCATGCACTCTGTGCCTCCCGGCCACGGTGCTGAAGCCGAGTACGTGGTTAGCCGGTCTGGTCCACCTAGAGCCGAATTTGTACGGGTTAGTGGCCCAGGATTGGGACCCGTTGTCGCCACTCGCTCCACTCATGTGCATATTGATGCTTCACGAGCTGGATTTGGAAATATTGACCTATTTGTTGATGGTCCGACGAGGACTCCGATTCACTGTGTTGATAATCACGACGGCACGTGTAGTATGTACTATGTTCCACGTGTTGCGGGGCTTTACTGGCTACGTGTGATGTTTGAAGAGAAACACGTTCCTGGAAGTCCTTTTCAGGTATGCAGAGATTGATCATATTTTTCTTGATAAAGGAGATTTTTTTACCTCTCACTTACTAGTTGTGGCTAGGAAGCTGAAGTTGAAATGCATTTACGGTAATAACCGTGATTCTCATTTTTAGGTGGTCGCCTGTGCCCCCATGCTTGCCTCACCGAGTCTTATGCAGGATCGTAGCAAGACTCCAAGTCCGTTTGCAAGTCTCAGCAGCGGATCGTCAACACCTCAGCATTGCAATTAGCCTACTGTTTTTGATGATTTGGTCTCTCGATTAATTCAGGGTTTACAACATTGACATGTCTATTCATCTTGGCGAAATTGTACATATTATGTCGTCGATACGGGATTCATTTGCGTATTCTTGCTGAATAAATGTTTACGAAAAGTGTTCTTATTTGCGTTGATTGTTGGGTGGAGTGCGTGTGCCATTTCCGTTCATGTGACTAACGTCTCAGCATGCGCTTTATGTTTCAGCCGATGTATTGGTTGGCAAGCGACTTGACTTCGAGGTTGATGTCGGAGATAACCAGTCTGCTGACGGCGGTTTGGAGCTGATCGTAAAAGAAGGAGACGGAAAACAATATGCTATCAAGATGGACACCTCCGCCAACGGACGCGTGCACAAGGGACACTATGTGTGCTCAACTCCTGGAAAGACCGACTTCAATGTACGTGGTTGTAGACGTTTCTTGTGATTGTGATTGTAGATGTACAATTCGACCCGAGAACTATAGTAACCTTAATAACGTAACTTTGACTTGAAACTTGAAACAGTGTTTCTACTATATCCTCGTTCCTTCTAGAAGATTGTTTCCTGGCATAGCTGAAGTTGTTTTTTTTTAGCTCTTGTTTGACGATGTACCTGTAAAGCATGCAGTCGTGCAAGTGGCTCGAGGACAGGATGCCAGCCAGGTTAAGGCGGTTGGCGATGGTCTTTCAAAGGCGCTTGTCGGAGAACCTGCATTCTTTGATATCAACACTGAGGTATGTTTGTTTATTTTGGATGCATCATTGAGCTTGATGAACTGGAGGGTGTCGTCTTTTTACAATTCATAATTTCCATGTCCATAAGTTTAATCGCCTATATTTACCTTCAATGTAGGGAGCTGGTGACGGTGGTCTTTCGCTTGAAATCGAAGGACCCGCCGAGGCTGAAACTTCAGTGCAGGATCACGCTAATGGGTCTTGCACAGTCGAGTACGTGCCCAAGACGCCGGGTGTCTATCAACTTGGCATTATGTACGGTGACAAGAAGGAGCATATCCCCGGTGAGTTTTTTATGCGACGCATTTCTGTGTTTCAGTGGAAATAAATATGCCTAAACAAAAACGCATGAGACTTATCTCAGGTGTTTGAATGAATTACATCCCGTTAATCTCTTGCATTATCGATTTCTGTTTAAACGTGACAGTTTTAATCTACAGGCTCGCCGTTCACTGCTGTTGTCGATCATCCGTATGTACCTGAATCTGTTCGGGTTGAAGGAATTGCGAACCCAGTGGCAAGGCTGGGCGAAAGCTCCAAGTTTGTTGTGGATGCTTCGAAGACCGCCGAGGCTCCGGTCGACGCAAGACTCCCTGTTGGTGAGGTTTATACGTATTTAAATGTTGTGGTTTGAGTTGATTATCGTACAGAATAGTTGCCAAAGTGCTTAAGTGAAATTGTCCAGGTGGAACTAAATTTCTTTACCTATTTTTGTAGGTCAACAACAACCGATTGTCCAGCCAATTTCTGGCCGTAGTAGGGCGTATTCGGTCAACTTTACTCCTCACGGAAAGCCTGGAGATGTGCTGCCTCTTGAGATTATGTACGATGGAAAGCCGGTGAATGGAAGGTTAGTTTGTTTAACATGTGTGTTTTAGTGTTTTTTGTCCTGTTTGTGACCGAGACCGATACTTAGCTAAATCATCGTCCACTCCAGATTCAGTGATCAACGAGGTACGTCAGTATTTTGTGAATGTTGAGTTTGGAATGATTTAATTTTAAATTTAGTCCGTTCCCGATCACCCTCCTTCCTGAGTGCCAGGCCGAGAATGCGAGAGTTACCGAAGCGGCACGCGAGAAGGCAGTATATGCCGGACAGGAGGCCACCGTCTCCATTGACACGAGCCAGTGCGGAAAGGTGGACTCTGTACGAGCCGCTGTTACGGTAGGGGTTGCTATTGCGCATGTTTGGCAAGCTTACATGATGGCGCTTGCAATGTTGATGTGTTTGTCAATGACCAGAAAATTTCCGCCGAGCCGAGTTTTGTGCTTAGTGCTGGTTGTGAGAGCAGCTTAACGTGTGATAATCAAAGACTCATTTAACTTAAATTAGTATATTTCAGGGACCGGATGGTCACAGCCGTCGATGCTCTGTTACTCCCGGCCATTCGGACTATTTGCATGATTTGAGGTAGGTTTTTTTAGTGCTCTATGATTTAATGGTGGTGCTATCTCTCTCTCTGAACCATAAATGTAACTTTACGACAATGTATTTTTCCATTTCAGCTGGCCCACTGATGTGTCTGGCGCTTACAATGTTGACGTGTTTGTCAATGACCAGAAAATTTCCGCCGAGCCGGTGAAAGTTCACGCGAAGAGCGTTGGAAGCAAGTACGACGTCATTGTTCAGGGTAAGTATTTTTTTGAATTCCATGACGTCCAGATTACTGATAATTTATAGGAAGTGAAAGTTCCAGTGGTTAGGGGTGTATTTAGCAGAAAGTTGGCCAAGAATTTAAATCTTAAAAAAAGTTATTCAGACAAACCAGACGGTGGTGAGTGGTTGATCGGTGAGGACAAGTACCTCTCTGTGGACCGCCTCGTAGACGACCCGAATGCACGGCTCGCGATTCTGAAGTCGCACCCGGATGGATGTGATAGCGAGATTGTGACAGATAGATCCGGAAGCAAAGTTAGGGTTAGTGTTTTCTTCAGTAATTGCTTAATTACATAATAATGCTATCGGGCAATTCGTCTAAGAATTGGAATTGTTTTGGAGCGTAATGTTTGGGAATGTATTACTGTATTTGAGTGAATTGGACATGTATTGCAATCAAAACAGTGGCTGCCCAGAGTTCCTCAGTGCGTATGACTTTTAGGATCTGGTACGCTTACGTCCAGTGCAGCCTGGAAAGCAGTCTGTCAACTTGGTGTACGGTGGAGAGATCGTTGATTCGGGAGACATTGCATTTGAGGTAAGAGTGTTTCTGTATTGTTTTGAGGCGGCAGTACTGTGTACAAACTCCTTGCTCGCATCTTCTCAGCGTTGCTTGTCCTAAGTGCCTCGAATTTCAAATTGTCCGCGGCCGATGTATGTTATTTTTTCTGCTCTTGTAGCCCGAAATTCTGCGTATGCGTTTAGTATTCTGTATTAATTACTAACGCACTTTGAAGGTAGTAGTGGTATTATTTTTTAATACTTCCAAGCTTCCTGCATTCCTCTTGATAAAGTCATCTATTATTCAAGAAACTTAGGGATTCTTTTTGTTCTCGTGGTCCTTTGCTGCTTTCCTACATTTATTTTGTTCTCATGTTTGTATATGCGCGCATCTCCTTGATTTGATGTAATGATTGGTCATTAAAATTTTCTTTTATGATCTGTTCATAGGTTGAGAAATAATTTATTATTCATACATATAAATTATGGTTGTGTGTGTGATTTGGACAGCATAGTCATGGATTTATTAATCCATTGGCTTATGTAAATGGGGGGTTCATGCATCATACTACATTATATTTTGAGCACCCACTTTTCTTTCCATTGGGCCTCTTCGGTTGTACTCACCTCTATTCATCTCGTATTCTAGTGCCCGCGGCGGGTTGTTATCGACTTTTCCATTTTGCCGCTTTCTTCTTTCTTGTTGACATATGTTTGTTATTTTCACAGCAGCCTTGCATCTTCTTTTTTTTACTACGTGGAGCCTTGACAATACTTAATAGATGTTTAAAATTCTCTTTCTTTATATTTTGCATCAAGGAAGGAACAAGGAGGTTTCTGAGAGAGAAAAAAACTAATGAAACAGAAAATATTCCAGACTACTTTCCTCTGATTTTTATTTACAAACCAAATTTTGAGTTATCATTATATCATTATTACACTGTTGTTTATTGGATGTTCTAATTTGTTCCGGGTTTCTCTTTTGAGAACATGAAATAGGCGGCCGCCGTTCTCAACATTTTGTTTGTATAACGAACAGACGGACGGCCTGGGATTGATTTCATTCTCTTTTGCATTGTTGCTAATTTGTTTGGGAAGAATTAGGTTTCTTTTCTGCTTCATGTTTACCGTTTTTGACGACCGTTGCGAATTTCTAACCAGAGCCAACCCGCTAGCTTACACCACTAAGTTGCATGACATTAATGTGTTGGGTTTGTGACCTTGTCACTTCATACTTTAGAGTTGTGTAGAGGTATTTCCTTTTTAAGTTTATATGTTTACGAGTATACCGGAGATATTGTGTTGACCCCTAAGGTCTGTAACCGGAATCTTAACCAACAGAATCTAGGGGAAGCAGCAGTCGTCCTCTTATGTATTTACGTGATAATGCAAAGTTCCTTGTTTTTTTCTGTTCCCGTCTATCCGTCTGTTTTTTGAACGACATTTGTTATCCTTTATCCTACACACTGTTTCTTTCGGTGTCTGGATTCATTCTTTCATAGCTCCTGGCACAAACAGGAAGTACATTTGTCTCTTCAGTAGAAAATGGGATTGTTTCACAGATGTCTGATGTTTCAGCTTTTTTTAAATGAGGAGCTAAGGTAGTACTCTATTATAATTGGCGCATCTGTAATTTGTAACATATGTGAGCATAAAATAAGTGAACTGGCTGTCGATAGTCAATAATTGCCCCCCGTATTCTCGGAAATTAAACGATTTGAACTTGTTCAGTGACCATGTGAATTGCAATACAATTTTTAATAACTTTTCTTTTCAACTTTTTTTTTAAATAGGTGGTGGTCTAGGATTTCGAAGGGTACGGATGCGTGTTATTACTGATACAGGCACTGAGAAATCTTCCTGCTTCATAGCTCTATTATTTTCTCCCTTCGTCCTACTTCGTCCTATTACTGGACCCCCCCCCCCTGTAGCTATATTGTTAAGTTGGTTGCAATTCTACCCTCCTGGCTGAGAAGAAGTTGTTTATCGAAAAGTTGCCCAAACGCAAACAGTTGTCCGCCGGCTCTGAATACGATCCACCTTTTTAATGAATATTTTCTTCAGCATTGGGGCGGCGTCTCGGGGGGGTTCTTTGATTTTGATAATGTGTATAGGCCAACTGTTGTTATTGTGGCAAAAGATCTGTTTGAAAGGCTCGTTCTGTTTGACAGGCTCGTTTAATATCTATTGAAGACAGACATGATGTACTGTCTAAGTAAATAAGTTCTCGAACACCTATATTGTAACGTATAGGTGTGCGATGATATTTTACTCTAGCGGCTAGTGCTGTGTAACTTAGTAGGACTTAGTAAATTACCGCGTTACGTAGTAGTAGTGCCGTAGTAGTTAGTAGTGCCTCATGATTTGTACTTTATAAACAGCCCTTTTCTGTTAGTGTTGCATGCTTTTTTGAGGTAGTACATGGTTAAGTGGAGCTGCAAGGTCATTTCCTTTTCAATTTTTCCTGTGCTATGTATCTATTATGTTGTCAATTTAGATTTCAATCTAGAACTAGCGAGCCAAAAGCGCTCTTTTCTTATACAACAAACAATGCTAACTACTTGATCAGTTTGTTCTCCTATCATTATATTTGTCCATTTGTACATAGTTTAGATGGAATAAGCCAAAATTGGGGAAAAGGCAATTAAGCAATTAAGGGTGTTCATATTGTTCATATGAGTTTGTTTAGCCATAGTTTGGTTCTGCAACCACTGTTTTGTTTTTATTGCTTTGTATGGGAGTATTATATGCACCTCTATTCTATTGAATTTGTTTCCCGAACCGGTCCCGATCATACTGCATCATGCTCTGCTCACGAAATTGCTTTGTTGAATTTTGTTGCTATTTGCGCTCGATCTCCCGGCTCTCGCATTGTGCGTACGTATATATTCTACACTACAGAAATATAATCGGCGCACGCACATATACATTTTACATTGTGGTAAACTGCTTTTCATGATTTACATCTTTAAAAAAATATCTTTATTAAAAGTTTATTGGGTACAGCTTCCTTTTTCTTTAGTCTTCAAGTCACATGCTCAATCTTATATGCTATTTTATATCGGTAAATATCTATCCGAAGATAGAAATTTTTGAAGAATCTGACTTCCTGAATATACCTAAAATTCATAATGATGTTATTTGTAGGCAGTCAAAGAGCTCCAAGTTCCTGAGGTTCTTGCTAAGGAGAAGGAACTCTCGAAGGAGCCAATTCGCACAAAGACAGTCACCACTCCCACACAGAAGACTTCACCAACTTCGACTCGTATCGGTTTGTCGATTCGGAATTTTGGGAATTTGGAACGTTTTGTGTGATTGATTCGTGAATCGGGCGATATTACTATATTAGTAATCTGGATTGTGAGATCATAGTCCTGGAATCTTGGTGCTCTTGTACATATGAGAAACGCGATTTCAGGTGTATGAAATAAGATGGTTGATTAGGATGTATTGCCCGGATGATTTGTCGATTTTGAGCAAAACAATCCTTTAGGAGAGTTCCCCAGTGAGCAGAGAAGGTTGAGCAGTAGTGAACGCCGCTCTTCGCAGACATCCTCACAGTACACACGTGAGGAGCTTATCGAGAGAAACGAGAAGAGGTGGGATTTGTACTTGTAGGATATGTAACCTTTTCCGGGTTCATAGTGTAAATACTTGTAACTTTTCATGTTATCATTATTTGTTAGTTGACCTTCTTAGCGATGTTGACATTGGTCCTCCTAACTCCTAACATCATATCATACCTCTTTAGATACTACGGTCGACAGGAATCGACCGGTACCACAGCTTCGCACGCCGTTTCTCTTGGGTCGCCTCCACTCTCCCTCCGGTCACCGACTTCAGTCAGGTCGCCTGCAGTACACGCACCGACCTCTCCTCGTTCGGCAACTGGTTCCCTCCAGGATCCACTTTACGAAAGACAATTCAACTTCAATTTTGACCCAAGCCAGATTGATAAGAGCAAACTCACTGCGGAGGTATTGTCAATATGTTGTCCTTGATTCAGTGTATTGGGAATAATGGGAATATTTCGGCACTTTTGTAGTATTCTCGTTTGTTGGACTCTCTTAGCATGGGAATTGTCTTGTGCTTTTGTGTTAAAATTTTGTTACTTTAGGTCATCATGCCCAAAGGAAAGGATACTGCTGAGATTGTCGACAATAGTGATGGTGGGGTTTTGTCGTTGTCTTTTACTTTTTGTTTATTGATTGAGGAGCTATTTTTTGGCTATGCTGATTACAGAATAGTCCCTCGTGTCTAATTTTGTTGTGTTTATTGTGGTGAATTCTTGTATTGTTATTTTTAATTGTTTTTTTTTGTATTGACATTTTTTAGGAACCGTCACTGTCAGATATACACCAAAGGTGACTGGTCCCCACGAGCTGACCATCCTTCACGATGGAGCCATTCTCCAGGTGTGTTTTGTTTTTCCGTTGCTGTTTGACCTTAGACCTTGGAGATCCGATCCATAATGTTTGAGAAAGTCGTATATTTGTGTGAAAAACTTGGTGGAGTCTGCTGCAGAGTGTTTTTTTTTTTATATACACATTTCGATTTTTTCATTCTAAAGATTTTCAGGGCACTCCTCTCAAATTCTTCGTTGACAACTACTCGACTGGATACGCTACCGTTTACGGGCCTGGTCTTACGGCTGGAGTTGTCGGCGAGCCATGCACATTCACTGTTTGTGCGAAGGTAAGTGTTGAGATCTTCGAACAGAAGTTTGAGAATGTGCGATTCTGTAATCTAGGCTGTGCCTGTGGACACATTGTCAACTATCCATTTGATATGTAGGTAGATTGTTTAAAAAAGCGAATGAGTAGTTAAGCCATACTATTCTTGTTTGTTATATTTTGTGTACCTTTTAGTTTAATTGCTTGTTTTGAGGGATCGCATGCCAAGGAGCTGTCTGTGAGCATTGAAGGCGCTGCCCAGGCGAACATTAAGATTCACGACAACAAGGTACTATTTGTGCAGTCTGGCTTGCGGAGCATCGAGAAAAAAATTGATTGATGTTTTCCGAACGTTTCCTGGTCCTGTTATCTTGTTTGTCAGTACCCGTCAGCTGTTGACAACCGTGTGCCGCAGCCGTGAGTTGGCGTGAATTTTAGAAAGTTGTCCAATTGACCTTTTCATAGCAAAAAGGATAAGGGTATGATGATTCTCATTTTCGGCTAATTTAGGATGGAACTTGCTCTGTCAGCTGGGTTCCCCCAGTACCGGGAGAGTACAAGGTGTTTGTGAAACTCGGAGGAAAGGATGTGAAGGTAGTGTTTTGACTCGAGGTGCAAGCTGGTATTGGTGCAATCTGCTCTTTCAGCTAAAGGTTATAGTAGTGTAGCAGGCAGGGTTGAAGAGAAGAGTCTAATTCTAATTATGTGACAGCCATATTGCATTATGACAAATGACAAAACTTTCTATCTTCTTTTGTATTCTTTTGTATTTTTTGTTTTTAGCACTCTCCTTTCACCGTCAATGTCGCTGGCAGTCAACAGAAGAGCTCTCATCTCTCTGTGGGATCTACCTCTGAGGTTGGTTTTCGTTGAATTTGGTATATTTACAAGTATCACGCTATTTTCTTGGAAAGACGTTGGGCTGAGATTTTTAAACAGCAATATGAATAATGTAATCGCCTGCGATTTCCAATTACTTTTCTTTAGAATAACAAGGAAAATAGTCTCATGCATACGGTATGTTGCTATCGTGTCGTAAAGTGAAAGTGGTGGTTATTACTGTGTTTTTTTGTATTTGAAACGAACTAGTGCTTATTCTTCTCGGAGTGAAGTATCGTCACCGTTGGTTTGGGAATTTTAGCGGGCAATTTATAATATTGTACTACGTTTTTAGGTCGCGCTGAACATTAGCGAGACTGAACTGAAGGGTGTTTCCGCATCGATCAAGTCGCCCTCTGGTATTGAAGAGCCGTGCTTCGTCCGAATTATTGAGGGCGGAAGACTTGGTGAGTTTTGTTTTTATTTTCTCCTCACGGCATACTTTTGGTTTTGTTTATCGTTGTCTTTGGTTGTGTTTAAAATAAACATTACCTTTAGCCTCTATTGGTACTACATACTGTAGCGAAGACAAATTGAAGTGTTGACATTGTGGCTTCGTTTAGCGTTTTGTACTGTTATGCATGTGATTCATTTGTCCTTTCCAGGCGTTTCCTTCACTCCTCGTGAGGCCGGCGAGCACCTGATCTCTGTGAAGCGAAATGGAAAACTGGTTCCCCGCGCACCATTCAGAATCAAGGTCATTCTTATGCAATATTATTTGCGTTTTATTTCTTGGTGGCGTGTTGTAAGTTTAAGTGATGATTAATAAAAAAACTAGAACTGACCAGAGCGCGTATTTTAACTACGGATCATGAAACATACGCATAATACACTTTTTTTTGCTAATTATGAATCTAATGGGGTTTCCATGTATGCCAAAAACAACTGTGCGTTCCCTTCCAAGTATGCAAAAATTTACCGTATTTTCCCTGAATTGAATATTTGACATGATAAATTAATACATGGGTCTCGCGAAGTCGTAAAATACGCTAAATTTGTCCGGATACTTGGAAACCCCATTAACCTTTTTTACAGTTTTGATTTTTTTAGGTTGACAAGAGCCAAGTTGGAGATGCCTCGAAAGTGGTGGTCTCTGGACCCGGAAAGAGCAAGGCAGTCACCATGGCCGATAATGAGATTTTGGTGGATACCAGCAAGGCTGGCTATGGTGGACTATCTGTTTCGGTGCAGGGACCCAGCAAGGCAGAGCTGACTTGCAAGGAGGTACAGTAGTCTAGTTTGTGTATACGGTCATGTAACGAATTCTATAAAGTTTGTTGATGGTTATTTGACTTGTAACGCGGGGTATTGTAGTCTCGTCTGTATTCTGCGTATATGAGGCATGTTATTATTCTTTCGTATCTAATTGGGGTAGTTTTTGTAGCATCGATTGCTTTCAGAAACAACCCGGACTCATTGCCGTCAACTACAAGCCTACAGAGCCTGGAATCTATGTGGTTCACATCAAGTTTGCTGATCATCACGTGAAGGGTAAGTTTTAAAATTGGGTTTTCGGTATTTGGCATACATTAAATTTCTGTTCGTTTTAGTTTGTGATTACGTTTTCCCATCAACGATTAATGATTACTAATTTCTAAATGTTGACCATTGCAGACAGTCCGCTGACCGTTGTGTGCACTGGTAAGAGTGCGGGTGTCGCACAGACCAACATTGAAAAACAGGCAGCGCAGGTGGGCCTTTTAGCTCTTTTTGTTTAGAATGTATCGAGCCAGTTATATAAAAGAATTATTTAGTTGTCCGGGTCTCTTGTTGCGAACCACGAAATTTATATTATTTGTAAGTTGTTTTTCAGCAACCGATCGCTCTGGTCGGTCAGGACTCTCACATGTACCTGAAGTTGCCGAACACTAACGCCCTCAATATGGTTGGTATTTGATATTCAAAATGTTCTGCGGTTGAACTTGTATCTTGTATGTGAACCAGAAAAGGCCCAAAAAAGGCTTGATTCTGACGGACAAATATATCTGCATTTACTAGAATTAGTTTCGAATTTCGAAAAAAAAAAAGACATTTGATAATAACACGTCTGCATAGAGAATGCAGAACCTGGTATCGCCCATTATCATCGTATAACGACGAAAAACTTCAGGTGGCTCGCCTACAAAACCCCAAGGGCATGAACGAGGATGTTGAGATGCGCGACGTTGGCGAAAACTTCTACCAGATCAGCTTCAAGCCCAAGATGGAGGGACTCCACGCTCTTTCTGTCCTATTCAAGGATCATCATATCCATGGTATGGAACTCGTAATGAAATCTGCATATTCCTTTTTGTAAGCGAAGCCGCGAACCCGAGCTGAGCTGTACTTGGTGGTCTCTGATCATTTGGATTTTTGAGTACTACGGTATCAACAATGTGTGTTGTTAGATAGACTAATCCGTATACAATACGCGGTCGACAAACATTCTGGGTGTTGTGTTTGTGATATATCTGATCGTGAGCGTCTAGTATATTAGCTAGGATTGTTTCCAGTAATTGAGCCTGCAACTCTTCATGTTATGTTATTTACTTCTTCAGGATCTCCGTTCAACTTCACTGTCGGTTCGTTCAGTGAAGGAGGACCTCACAAGGTACATAGGTTACCGTTTTTACTTTTTCAAGTCCACATAGAATATGTTAGAAGTACAATATATTCGATTTGTTTGCCCAATAATAAACTTTCGCGTCAATGGTCAATTTATGTATGGTGATAGTGATTAATTTGAGGTCCGTGCTTCTGGACTGGGTGTTGTGCGTGGAGAGACCAAGTTCCCCAACTCGTTCAACATCTACACCCGCGAGGCCGGCCAGGGCAAGCTGAGCGTGGCCATTGAGGGACCCAGCAAGGCCAAGGTTGACTTCAAGGATCACAAGGTATGTAAACTGATCACAAATTAGTGGGTGATTGAGTTGCAGTGGGGTTCTTTTTTTTTATGTTTGAGGGGTTTGGCAAGGAGCTTGGCTGAGTCTAACTTCATGGTCTTGATTTGTGATTGATATCTTTAGGACGGAAACTGTCACGTCGACTACACTGTCCAGCAACCGGGCGAGTACAAGATTGCGGTCAAATTCAACGATCAACACATTCCGGATTCACCATTCAAGGTGAGATTACAGTCTGGCTAAAGCTAACGGTTGAGGTTTCTTTCAAGAAATAAGTTTTTGAATGGCCACCGGATGGCTTAAAGTTGTCCATGCTATCTTGCTCCCCAAGGTCCCCTATGATGTTTTATGTTTGGCGGATTAGGTTGGTGTAGTCTTGGTCTTTAATCATAGTTCCTATCTTTATTTATGCGTATTGAAGGTGTTCATCGCCCCGTCGGTGGGAGAGGTGCGCAAGCTGGAGTTGGCCCAGTTCCAGGATCAGGGAGTGCCGGTTGGAAAGGCTTTCACATTTACCGTACTCACACACCGAGCAAAGTGAGATTTTTTTGGAAATACGGGTTTGCTTGGTTGCTGGGGTTGGGTTCACAGTGTTAAATAGCGTTTTGCTGAAGAGATGAACGTGTTGTTATCGTCATTTTTACTTTCTGAAAGTGTAAGTCCTATGCTCAACCTAAGTATGTTTCAGGGGAAACCTGGAGGCTAAGGTCACCAGCCCCCGTGGCGAAACTGAAACGATCGACATTGTGCCCATCGAGGAAGGCGAGAGTTATGCGATGAGGTTCATCCCTAAGGAGGTGAGTATTTTGGACTTGCTTTTATGCTTACGCGCGCTTTGGGCGAGCAATTCCAATTAGTGAGAACAAATGAACATTTGAATTGTGACTGTACACAGTAGTAAAAATGT
This sequence comes from Pelodera strongyloides, assembly GCA_036852015.1. Classification (NCBI taxonomy): domain Eukaryota; kingdom Metazoa; phylum Nematoda; class Chromadorea; order Rhabditida; family Rhabditidae; genus Pelodera; species Pelodera strongyloides. The sequence continues at coordinate 173,719 of JAANDG010000127.1, read as the reverse complement.
AGCCTTATGTATTGAATTTATCTGATTTTAAGAATTTGTTTAGGGTTATTAAGCAAGAAACACTGTGTACAGTTTTTTCGTGTCGATTGTGTATTTGTATTTCAATGGTTTCTAGAGCGGAAATCACTACGTGCACGTTACCTTGGATGGCGCGCCAATGAGAGATTCACCATTCCTTCTACGTGTGGGTGGAAGGGACGAGAGCGATCCGACTGCAATTCATGCCACGGGTTTGTCCATTTCGATGTCAAGTTTATCCTCGTTATTTTTTGTTGAGTGGCTTTCGTCCGTGGAATTTTTTTCTCTTGAATGTGTGTGTGTGTGTGCGTGTGTGTGTGTGTGTGTGTGTGTGTGTGTGTGTGTGTGTGTGTGTGTGATTCACGTGCAGAAAACAGTCCCGCAAAGGGTCTGGGTCAAACTCCAATTCGAATGTTACGCGCGGTTTTATGACACCTTGTGTCTCCACACTACCCACATGTGGGCGTGGAATTTCACTATTCCAAGGTGCATTATCAACACTTCGTGCTTTTCCAGGCGAGGGATTGGTCCATGGTACAACTGGACAAAAGTGCGAGTTCATCATCAACACTTGTAATGCGGGTGCCGGTGTTCTGTCGGTTCAGATGGATGGTCCGTCAAAGGTTACGCTGGATGCATACGAGGTTGGTTGTTGTTTTTATATTATTGCGTATCTTGTCTGATTGGCGGGTAGTGGTAGTCCTATGACCTAATTGTCCTCTTCAAAAATGTGGAACTAATTAATACCTACATATGGTATATTTAGCTTGAGCACGGATACAAGGCACGCTACACCCCGATGGCCCCGGGTGACTACATTTGCGCGATCAAGTACAACAGTGAGTTTTATTTTTGTGGGTTTGCAGAATGTTTTATGTTGAGGTACGGCGTTTTTCCATAGGTTTATTTGTTATTTGTAGGGCAGCATTGGCAGGCGATGTTTCGTATAAACATGTTACTCTATTATTTTCTTAGCATGTTATTTAACTACACTACTGTCCGTATGGGCAATGTGTCATCCGGAACATATCGTCTACTATGCTCGGGACCTTTCAGATCAAACGATACTCTTTGAACACTGTATCATTGAACCACATTTGCATAAATAAGAGTATTATTATTTATATATAATCTAGGCATTCACATCCCCGGCTCTCCATTCAAGATCAAGGTCGACGGTAAGAAGTTGGGTGGTTCTGACTACCAGGAATCCTCCACTGTCACCATCGATGCCGCAGCTAAGACGAGTAAGGGAACCGTGGCCGTTGCTCCCACTTATACAGGAGACGCATCCAAGGTGGGGCTTTAACCGAGATTCAGAGACAGCTGGAATTTCTCGAGGTATTTTCGTATTTTGAAGAACGTGTGCTCGTGTACTCCATTATGGAAGGAGGTGATATAAAATTCTACTTGTGTCCAGCAGTTTAAGCGGGAATCATGCAAGCTCGAATGTCTACGTGTTCGATTCCTTGATTTTTGAAGCTCGATATGAAGAAGAATGGTTTTTATATGTGTAGTGTAATTGTGTAATGCTTGTCTGTTTTTTAATGGATATCAGTATTTTCCGAAATCAACCTTTTTTCAATGAAAGGAAGTTCAGGTGACCGTGAAAGGCGCCGGCCTGAACAAGTTCTTCCCCAACCGAGTGGCCAACTTCCAGATTGATACAGGACTTGCAGGTAAGCTTAAGCTTTCTGCTAATTGTATACTATCTAGCTAGGGATTACGTAGTTTTTTGTTTTGTGTTCCTATGTAAAACAAATAGTGGGATTTGGCTTGGTAATGGTAATGAATACCGTAACTTTGACATTTTTGGGTTTATTTTTTACCTTGATTTTTGGCGCAGACCCTTGGTATGTTAAGTGCTTCCTGTGGAGAATTGAGAGTCAAATATGATGTTTAAGTGGCGTGCATTTTCGACCAAAATTACTGGGTGCGTACGTGTTCGGTTTCAAAGTTTAAACGTTATTGCTTGCGTATTCAGGACCCAACCTCCTCTTTGTCGGTGTTGTGACCACGAAAGGACCTTGCGAAGAGGTGATTGTGAAGCACATTGGAAATGGACGTTATGTGGTGAGTGATTTTTCGTAGGCTGTGAATACCGTATTCTTCCGCACTACCTAGCCTAACACTCAAGTGGCAAGTAGTTGGGACTATGGGACTACGTTTTACTTGGAACGTGGTTTCAAGTTGAGATTGAGAAGAAGTATATGCAGTAGAAGAGTATTATGGTAATTAGCGATAAATGGTAGTGAGATAGATAAAGTTTATGTTTTAGGTCAACTACAAGGTCACAGACCGTGCCAAGGGCTTCATTTTCGTCAAGTACGGAGATGAGGAGATTCCCGGATCTCCATTTGCCGTCGAACCTTAGATACGCATGATTCTGAGAATTTGGAGTTTTGTTGCTCGTCATGGTGATTATCAAGCCATCCATGATAAGAGAGTTCATTTCATGACAGTCCCGTATGTGTATACACTGTGTAAGCAATTGAATAATATACTTTGTTCTTGTATTTGTAGTTTCAGTTGATAGCGTTTTTATCGTTAGTTGTACTATGTTATTTGACAATCGCTACTTAATTTGCAGCCGTTTTCAAGTTTGAATAAGCTTTTAGTGCCTCTTTTTTTGTTTAACTGCCTCGTTCCTTGCCTTAATGGTACTCCAGAGACATGCCCGTATGTTCTAGTTGTGAATTATAGGGAGAGGTAGTCGTGGTTTACAGTTTGTTGGATACGGTTGTAATAGCTTAGCTGTAGGGCATGAATGGAATGGTAGCTAAGAATTTTAGCTTCAGTTACACAACTAGATCATACAGGAATGTTTTTTTTTGCCGCCATCACAGTTTGGTTTCAAGTGCTTTATCGGTTGACCGAGTAATGTTTTAGCGAATATTTATCATTGTATGCATATTTTCTTTTTTCTTGCTCATTGTTTGCCATTATTCTCAGTTACTCGTCGTTGCGAGTGTTTTTTTTTCTTTTTCATTCTTGAGTGACGTTTCGTGCATGCTAATATTGTTTAATTAATGCATTTATTTTACTTTTTTTTTTTGGAATGTGTGCAATTCAGAGCAAATAAATATGAATAAAGTATTTTTTTTAACCAGGGTGTAATTGTTTGGAGAAGTTTTTGTCTTATTTTATATCGTGAATTTGTGAAAGGTGTTTATCACAAAGTCAGATTTGGCTTCCCGAACAGGAGTTCTAGGTTTGTTTTTGGGGATGTGTACGGTAGCTCGTTGAACTTGTCTTTCGGTTTAATGACGCGAGTTTTTTGTTATGGAATGTTGTTCTACACAGTAGTTTACCGAAATCCTAATATTTTGAACGACGGGTCAGGCAATTCTTCGTGAATTTGCATTTACTCGGATTTTGTATGTATTTTTTAAAGGGACAGGCCCATCAAAATAAACCTACATTTACGATACGTTCATAATGACTATCAAGCATTTTTATTACAATATATACAAACTAAATTTCACCATTATTCGCCCTAGACAACTTTTTTTCCAATGCGCCCTGCTCAAATGTATACCATAAAACTGCAGATTTCAAAGCTATATATGCAAATTTTAATCGCATTATAATTTCACGATAAATTTGCATTGACGACAAGGATATTTGCGGCTCTACGGTATACATTTGAGCAGAGCGCATCGGAAAAAAGTTTTCAATGGCAAATAAATGTGAAATTTAGTTTGTATATGTTGTAATAAAAATGCTTGATAGTCACTATGGACGTATCGTAAATATAGGTTTACTTTGATGGGCCTGTCCCTTTAAGGGAGGGTTCGAAACGTGGCCCGCGGACGAGCGGCCCGCGGACTGCGGCCTGTGGCTCGTCGTGCACTGCAGCCTCGCGGTCAGCATCGGCAGCGGTTGACTGTCGTACTGTATTTGACGTCAAGTTAACTTGACACACGCAATCTTTCTTCATTTGAAAACTAGTAAATGCTATACTTATTATATAAAAGAGTAACTGTAGCGTAATTTGCATACCGATGTTCGTTATCGACAATTGTTCCGCGTTTTCGGGTATAAAAAGAGTGTCGCAGCTCAATATCGAAGTATGCATATGCAATTGTATCCTATGAGAATACCCAGTTTACGCAGTTTTACTGCATCTTTCCCTTTAAAGTATCGCAGTCACTACAATTTCGCATTTTTTATTCGCTTTTCATTAAATATTCAAATATGTGAAGAAAACTACGATTCCAGCACCAAAGTACGGCAAAACGAACTCAGGGAGAGAAATCCCGTGTATGAGTTTTACTAGTATACCGTAGTTTATAATTGCCCGTATAGAGTTTCATAATAAATACCCTGCAGTGATAAACCACGCGCCAGGTGTAACACTGCAGGCTGTTCACTCTCCAAGTACCCCTGGCAATTGCATATATGCACCGGCGACGGTCATTTACCAAACGTTATTTTTCATTGATTTCTCTCCCTGAGTTCGTTCTTTTTGCATATTGTTTTATAAATCTTCTTGCATCTAATAAAAATCGAATAAAAAAAGTTGAATTTGAAGTGACTGCCTTCCTTTAAAGCAAACTTAACCCACTTTCTTCATTATTGCACTAGTGGGGTCGTGGGGTGGTCGTGTTCACTTCCATTTAACATTATTACCCCAAATCCAAATGCTAATGGAATAGCATTATAGCACTAACCCAGTTTTTCTTTACATATGGTATTGGTGTAGTGACGTTAATTTTTCGGTTTATGTGGCTGCCCTGCTTGGGATTATTATCGTGAGGAATGAGGAATTTCGGTAGCCATGTTAATTGAACATGAGAGGAGTGTTATTCTTCAGAATGTGAATGGGGTAAAGTGTTAGGGTAGTAAGGTTAAGAATGTTAAGATTACCCAGTGATGGCGCATACGCGGCGAATAATAGAGGGAGTGCGCGGCGACCATATGGATCCTTTTGTGGTGCGCGGCAATGGCGTGAAGCTTCACGTTGCTAGTAATAGTCGTTGAGAACCCTGAACCCTTGGTGTCTCTTCTCTTGGAGGAGACGGTCCTCAACCTTTGTTACCAAGGAAAAATGTAGGGGCAAACAAAGGACTTAACGTTAAAGCGAAATGCCAGCCCCTTTGGAAAATTTGCATATGATAAGCACATCCTATGTATCCTATGCTAATTTTGTACGATCGTCCACGGCAATCGTACAAAATTAGCATAGGACACATACGATTTGCTTATCATATGCAAATTTTCCAAAGAGGCTAGCATTTCGCTTTAAAGTTTAAATTCAGGTTTGCAAAAAGTTGTATACGGCACAATTCTTTCGACTGTTAGTGTGCGCGGCACACAAAAGCGGCAAACGATTCGATGGGTGCGCACCACAAAACGTAGAAAAATAAGTCGTGCATTTGTGCATTATAAACTACATTCTGTGGTGCGCAGCGCCAGCGCATCCAGTTAGGCTAATTGGCGTGCATTCGTAGCCTGCCGCGGGAGTTGGCACCCAGCAGCGCTGTTTGTTGTCTGTGAGGATATGTAGCCGAGCCGGCTCTGGGTTCGCGCGCAGTCGGCCGCACCGCACAGCAACCGCGTGCCAATTGCAACACAATCAATCCGCGAAAGAGGTTGGGTATGCGGTGTGCTGCGCGGTTGCGGAAAAGAGGATAATGATGTTTTCCCGGTTTATGAAAACGGCAAACTCTCAAGACTATTCTGTGGTTTTGTTACATAAGAGAGAATGCAAATGTAGGGACATATTTACAAAAAACATCGTACGGTCGCGAACTAACTTTTCTCAGGCTCATAGTAAGAGCGCAGGCGTAGCCGAAGGGATATTCAAAGATCCATACATTTGACGTGTCACGACTTATTCACGAGTTTATGTGAAAGAGTTCCTAGAATGGTATGTGAAAGAGTCCTGGGAATGGTCTCAAATGGTCTCATTGGGAATGAGCATGACCTGTTCAAATAACATTATTTACGTTAACAGACTCAGAAGTGTGCATTTGTTCTGAAATGTTAAGAAACGTACTTGATCTGTCAAAGAGAAACGGCAAATGTAGGCAATAATTAGCATGGTAATCGATGCATTAAATTGTTAATACAGTGACTAGCATTCATTCATCCTGTTCAACGGTACGTATGTTCCAATTATCTTTCGTTTCTAGTCTTAGACAGTCTTTATAGTTTGTAGTCTAGACAAAATGTTGCAGTTCACTTGCACATCACGGTGACACTAACTGTAAATGGCCCCATGTGCCTCTGCCCGTATGCATTATGGACCTTATATTGAAAATATGGTCTCTATTGTGAAGCATGCAGTTTCCACCAGTACGTATCCCAATGTATGATTCGAGTCACTTGTTGGAGCCCCTGTACCATTGCGCCCACCCATACCTGGGCAGTTTACAAAATTTGTAAAGTGGTCCAAAATATGTAAAATTTTCTAATGTACCCTTACTGTATGGTACCATTTCCACGTATTTTGATCAGGAAAGTACGGGAAAAATAGTGGATCCCCCCTACAGTACCCTATTATTTAATTTTCTCTGAAGTGGGACTATTGCTATAGCGAGCCCAGATTTTGTACTGAGCCTCGCATATATTACTAATATGCAACTCGGAATTGTGTCTCGGTCCGTATGAATTATGGTCTGTATTGCTGTAGTACCGATATTGTACCACTACAGTACCAAAGAGTTGCTGACACGTACTGATGTGTGTGCTGCGCTGGTCTTTCACGTGCTCATGTTTGTGAATGTGTGCTAATGTGTGCCGCCTAATACAAAGACGTCTCACTGCGTGTTATATCATGCAGGATAAAAATATTGAATAAATATGAGCGTACCTACTAATGATCAGAATATGTACCACTTTTGTGGTCTTTTTCATGTTTCATTTTCTAAATTTTCTTCCTTTTTTTGGCTTTTGTTTTGCAATCTATTAGACACGTTCATTGTGACTTATGACTTTAAATGTTATTTATTTCAGAAATGCGACTTCACAAGGCGCAGAGAAACACAATTGGTCTTCTGGCCGGCCGGAAAGAAGTCCCAAGACAACAACTTGTTGAGCAGAAAAGGAGTGTCACCAGGATGGATCAATCTGTGATAGTGGAAGAATTGTCACCTGCGTTGGACAACTACATGCAGAGTCCTTCCAACCAGTCTTTCTACGAGATGCTCACATCGATGCACTCTTTTTTCATTAAGAAACGGCTTGGCACCCGTGTTCTTATGGATAAGGTGCGGATCTCGATACTGGTCGGCGGTTGCGTGGGCGCAAATGATTTCGCGTTCTCCCACTATGGATACACAACGTTCGGAAAGCTGAAAGAGGTGGAAACACCAGACAATGAACCAGGAACCTATCGCTGTTGCAAATGGACGAAAGGGCAAGAAGCAAATAAGGATCACGTGTACGACATTGTTTTTTATCACTCGAGGATAAGAGAATGGCTACAATTTGAGAAACTCACTGCAAGGAGAATTCTTCGAACTGTGCTTTCCCTTTATGTCCACGAACTGTCACACGCCATTCATCACCAACACGCGGAGGTCCTGGGAGAAGAGAAAAACCAACTGGAAAGCCAACAACACACCGATTCGACCAAGAAATTGTAGAGCAAGAACAACACGGTGAAGAATGGATCCGAATTTATGATGGTATTTCCGAAGCGTTCCCACCGCACTTCCTTCTCCCACCAAGTGCCGAAGTGGAATATCATATATTGATTGCTCACTTTAACCGTTACAAATAATGTTTATTTATACATTCACACTGTTAACTTTATTAAACAATAGTTTTAAGCACCTATATTTAATTAATTTTAATATTATGTAATCTGTGTTTGAATAAAATGAAAAAAGGTGGTGAATCCGATTCCTCCAAGAGGTGCCCCTGGAAACTACCCTACCATATTACTTGGTTATGGGTTGAGCTGAACATCGGATATATGTATTTATATGTATACAATTTACTTGATCAGGCTGCAAGGCACATTAATAGTTAGGCAAGGAAACATTCATACTTCAAAACAAATTAATAGTTAGGCAAGGAAATTAATAGTAAGGCAAGGAAACAATTACGGGTTCGTGAGCTTAGTTATTTTGAGTCGGCTTTCCGAAATATTCTTCTCCGAAAAAAGAGAGGTTACATAGTATACCTCCCAAATATATGTAAACAATTTACTTGTATGTAAACAATTTTATATGTAAACAATTTACTTGATCAGGCTGCAAGGCACATTAATAGCATTTTTCCGACAAGGCTGTCATGGAGAGCGTATCCGTGCACGCATGTGCGGTCGTCAAGCATGCGATCAGCAGGAGAACACCTGAAAAGGTATAACATATTTATTCAATTAGTGTATTTTACGCGTTTATACTGTACAATATATATATATAGCACAGAGTAATAGGAACAGAACTGCATACCTGTCATTGTGATGGAGTTTGTGGCCCGCATGTCTCAAAATTAATGAACAAACCACAATTACATAGAAAACAATGCGGCATCTCCAATTCACAAATGCGGCCCTACACCAGTAACATGTTAAGAGATCACAAATAGGTTGGCGCTCACATCTCAGCTCTTTACGGTGTTCCGTATCGCAATAAATAATGTAACGTTGATCATTTGCCAGCATGCTTTTCGGCGGGCGGACATGGACGGAGTCTTTGACGTCAAAGCTCACTGAGAAGCCAATTATTTTAACAGTTAGCTTTCTGACACCGGTACCATGAATACGCAACACGGAAAACCCAGTGTTCTCACATGCAAATATGTAGGGATTACATCCCTTTTCTTCTTCCGGCACTAGTTCAGGGTCCGTGGCAAATACAGACAGTGCATTCTGGCTAATCGTGCCGTATCCTAGAATTGGCACAATCTGGTCTTCATTGTGATAGAATAGATGTTCCAACTTTCCTTTGATGCAATTGCGCCCTCTCAGAGTATAGCAATGATGTTTATGGCAATACTCAGTTCCCAGCAGTGGGTTTTCCGCCTCAAAGCACGTGAAGTCATGCTCGGGTTGAAGTTGCTTCACAGTTATTTTTAGAATATCCACATGCACTCGGCTTCCGTTCAGCATTAGAATAAAATGTCGTTCCATTAATGAACGAGTGTTGTTCCATTAATGAACTAGAATAGTTTAGATTGTGTTGATTGCTCCTCATAGAATGGCCGACACATAATAGCGTCCGATGGGCATTCAAAGGATGGGTTAAATATAATTGGCAGCCCTCCAACTGTTTGGTGCAGAGCGATGAGAACAATAAGGAGTATCTTGTGCATACCTGCAAGAATGTTCGTATGCAAAGGTACGCATAGCGTAAGCATGAAAGCGTAAATGGAAACCCAATTTCAATACAATAGTACAGCAATAGCTATCGGAAAGTAGGAAACATCTGGGTATATTAACTCGCATTAATTAGTTTTATAAAAAAATAATGCATGGATTAACAAAAGGAAAGACAATAAATAGATATGAAAATAAAATATACACATCAAAATGCAAGCTGGGAGTATGACCCCGGGGGGTCACAGGAGCAGCAGTAGTTTGCCTACGGCCCTTCTCGTCGTAAACCCTTTTTTCTGATAAGGGACGCCATGGGCAACATAGAATGAGATCAGTGACCAGAAATTATAAAAAAAAATATTATTAATATTAAAGATGAGTCTTATTTATGTTGCTATTGAATTTGGCAGGATTTGGTCAATCGGGTCACTAAATATGGTATCTAAGGCTTATTTTGGTATTCTTGAGGTCTAAAAAATGGTACTGAATGCGTGACAAGTTGCCTAATCGGCTGCAATTGCATTCTTAAGTTCTTCTCGACTCAAAGAAAAAACTCCCGAGTTTGGTACAAAAATATCCACCCGTTAATGAGTTACAGGCAATTATAGTGCCTTCCTCTTAGTAAAAAATGGTGCACCAGTGCGAATTTTTTTAAAGTTGACCAATCTGTCTGAAATTTTCACAGGAGCAATCTATGGGTCTTATTTATGTTGCTATTGAATTTGGCAGGATTTGGTCAATCGGGTCACTAAATATGGTGTCTAAGGCTTATTTTTGGTATTCTTAAGGTCTAAAAAATGGTGCTGAAGGCGTGACAAGTTGCCTAATCGGCTGCAATTGCAATCTTAAGTTCTTCTCGACTCAAAGAAAAAACTCCCGAATTTGGTACAAAAATATCCACCCGTTAATGAGTTACAGGCAATTATAGTGCCTTCCTCTTAGTAAAAAATGGTGCACCAGTGCGAATTTTTTTAAAGTTGACCAATCTGTCTGAAATTTTCACAGGAGCAATCTATGGGTCTTATTTATGTTGCTATTGAATATGGCAGGAATTGGTCAATCGGGTCACTAAATATGGTGTCTAAGGCTTATTTTTGGTATTCTTAAGGTCTAAAAAATGGTGCTGAAGGCGTGACAAGTTGCCTAATCGGCTGCAATTGCAATCTTAAGTTCTTCTCGACTCAAAGAAAAAAACTCCCGAATTTGGTACAAAAATATCCACCCGTTAATGAGTTACAGGCAATTATAGTGCCTTCCTCTTAGTAAAAAATGGTGCACCAGTGCGAATTTTTTTAAAGTTGACCGACCAATCTGTCTGAAATTTTGTCACAGGAGCAATCTATGGGTTTTATTTATGTTGCTATTGAATTTGGCAGGATTTGGTCAATCGGGTCACTAAATATGGTGTCTAAGGCTTATTTTTGGTATTCTTAAGGTCTAAAAAATGGTGCTGAAGGCGTGACAAGTTGCCTAATCGGCTGCAATTGCAATCTTAAGTTCTTCTCGACTCAAAGAAAAAAACTCCCGAATTTGGTACAAAAATATCCACCCGTTAATGAGTTACAGGCAATTATAGTGCCTTCCTCTTAGTATAAAATGGTGCACCAGTGCGAATTTTTTTAAAGTTGACCAATCTGTCTGAAATTTTCACAGGAGCAATCTATGGGTCTTATTTATGTTGCTATTGAATTTGGCAGGATTTGGTCAATCGGGTCACTAAATCTGGTGTCTAAGGCTTCTTTTTGGTATTCTTAAGGTCTAAAAAATGGTGCTGAAGGCGTGACAAGTTGCCTAATCGGCTGCAATTGCATTCTTAAGTTCACAGTCCAACGCTCTACCGGTTGAGCTATGTTAGCTTATCATAATGGTAACAATCTGCTCTTCATAGAGCACCCTCAATGCCAAATTTGCATGGTACCATTAGTCTAATGGAGATCCAGGCTCATATTATACGTTTCCCCGATTATAAACGACTTCGTAGATGTGTGAATGTTTTAAATAGGGTAACAATCGGCCGAAGGCCGATTCCTCCACAACGTGAAACTTCGCGCCATCGCCGCGCAACATTGGCGCCATCGCCGCGCGTAAAAAGAGGCTCCGCCACAGCGGGGCGGCGCATGCACTTTGCGCCACAGGCGCGCGGCGATTCCGCCTGGGGACCGCGGCGATGGCGCGGAGGTTGCGCGGCGATGGCGCGAGGGTTGCGCGGCGATGGCGCGAAATGGGCATGAATCGAGCATACCGTACCCCGTACTCTCACCAATCCTACTACTGTACAATACATAACCAGAACAAAACGACAACAATAAAAACATATTTATTCAAGCACAACAGCATAAACAACACTGGAAAAACTCTACGAATTAAATTCAACGGCAAAAATCAATAAATAAAAATCGTTATGCGAATTAAATTATGGTTGTAAGGTAATTAAATAATGCATACATTGAAAATACAAATCAGTTGTCAAAGCGATCAACAAATAGAAAACGACAAAAGGACTATTAATAGAAAACTAACGACTAACGGGTCAAGGACTTCATTTGATTAATTCAAATATCCAATTTTTAAATGCTCCTACTACGAAGATATAATATTCTACAATCTACAAAAATAGGTGAGGGAAAGTATTATTATCCAATTTTAGGGCATATATTAGAAACCGAGTCATACGTTTCAATGCCGAATGTTGCAACACTTTAAATCTAGAATTTGCCTACAGAAATGCAAACGTAATATACTAATAGAGTATTTAACTGCTGTTTCGCGAGGCCGAAACAGCGCGAATCTGGCCTAAAATCATTCAGCGCGGCTTTCAATTTCCATACATAAGCACAATTAGAAACTCGCTCCAAAAATGGGATTAGGGACAATTTGAATTAGTCAGATCTTCGCATGCAGTATGATAATAACATCTATATTCAAATTTGTCCCTGATCTTCAATTTGTGTAGCAAGTTTCTCAATGAGTATCTAGATGGAAAGTGAAAGACGCCCTGAGTGTTTTTTTTAGGTGTTTCGCGTTACCGAAACAGCAGTTAAATACTCAATTAAAGTGAAGAAACGAAACTAACAATAAATGCAATTAAATAAAAATACATGTAAAAAACTAGATTAAAAATCCGGCCGGTTTTTGAAACGCAGCCTGGGCAACTGGATTATTATTCATTTAGCTCGATTTTTATTTTTATTTATGCTCCTTTACATAAGCTGCATAAGAATGATGGTGCACTAGATTCAAAAACCGGCCCGTGTTTCGCTTTAATAGGCAGCACATAATGAGTAAACTCCAAATAAAATATACACAAATGTATAACACCAACCGAATGGTTTAAGATCGGGTGGTGATGGTTCCAATTGAGATTTCTTCGTTCAAAAGGGGCCCATTGGAAATGAAGAAAATTGTCCAACCGGACTGCGTAGTGCATGAAGGATTCACCTGAAAACATACCAAACTTGACTGGAAAATGAAACGGTGAATTAGTATTACTGAACATACCATAGGAGGAGCACAACGTAATCTTGAAATCATAATGTTTTAAACAAGAAAAATAAGAGAAGAAACTCACAGGCATTGTAGGGTAAATGGAGCTATTCTTGAACTGCAAATTATAGCGCGAGTGATCCTCGGAAGACACAGTGAGCGTCACACTGTAACCTGAAAAGAGAAAAATAAAATTGAAAACAGAACATCAATCCGCCTACAAATTTAGGAAAATATATGACAAATAAGAAATATGACCAATAAGAAAAGTAACATACACATAAGCGATCCAGAAGCAACAAACATCCGATCCGGAGTAGTGAGCACCAGACAAGACAACGGCAACGAGCGCATCGCGTGTCAAAATCTGAAAGCAGTATTCATGATTTGTGTGTATTCTAAAAATACGCAACAACTGCAAAAAGTAGCAAAATTAGCAACGAACCTCTTAAAATACAATCTTTGACGTCTGTGATTCCAAGAGTTGGCACGGTCCACCCAGCTGTCCACTCCTCAACACTTTCCGCGCGTGTGCAAACTGCAAAAAATTTCCCTCTACAGAACAACAAAGTACATCAATGCCACTCCTACTCTCAAATGTCTACTTCTTTTCTTCGGGTAATATAAGAATATCGAAGATTAACAGGTGCAGTTTCATTCCGGCTAACCCCTTATTTTTAAATATGATTCACCGTCCGGAATAGCGCAGAACGCAATTTACCACACCTGAAGTTACCCAACAAGATCCACTGGTCACGCCTATATGGAATGGATCGCGCTCATTGACCAATATTCTTCACGGAGATCAGTACACAAATTCGGTAATAAAGTAGTACAACACAGGATGAGGAGCATGACTTTCAAAGGGACTTTAAAGAAAACAATACATGTTGAATAGTTGAATTTACATTATTCCAAATTCCAAAGTAAGTAAAAAGGACTTCGCATCATGTAAACATATCCAATTTAAAAAAGAACATACCCGGTGGTAGTGGCATCTCAAAGAATCCAGCAAACACGGATCACTGGATTGATCGAGTCGCGCCAACATATTCTCTCCATTGGTGCGATTCATTGCCTTCTCGCCTAATAATAAGCGGGATGAAAAATTGAGAACACAAGACAACTGCATGTGATAATAGAAAAATAACTCACGTCCAATATTTCATCCCTCGCTTTTAATATAGTCGGCGAAGAGATAGCCTTGGACCATTGGACCCGTAAACGTCGAAAACACAATCATGCACGTCAATCGCAACTTGAAAATCTGAAAAGCAAACGAAACAAACGAAACATCATTAAGACGTTCAAAGGACAACATATTTTTATAACAAATACACATAGCAACAAACTGTGATTATATACTTCATTAAACGGTACTTATAAAAAATTCTAAAAAAGCACAAATCCTAAAAATACGCATTTTCTTGGTATGCTAGGCAGATAAACGTATTGTTTTAGAGATTTCTCCATTCAATGTGCTAAAACAAACCGTGATGTAACTTTGAAATGACGAGTAAATGGAATAATACAACAACAATTCAATAACAAACAATTTTTTCAGAAAAAAATTAAAAAAAATTAACGAAAAGTAATTTCGCAAACTGTGTGTCTAATTACGGTGTTTCGTGTAGTGTCGGGTGTAGTGTTGACAATTCTGAGTACGGTGCTTTCCGTGCATTTTAATAACTAACATCTGGCGGCCCCACGGCGCACCTGGGGCGCACCAGCCGCGGATCCGTTTTCGGGATCCTGACTATTTGCGCCGCGATACCGCCGTGTGACCGCCGCGCAACATTTTTGCGCCACAGGCGCGCCGCGCAGCCGCGGAGTTTCCCCAGTGGTCGGAGAAGAGCCCGTAGGGCTCTTCGAACGGCTGGTACAAGAATATAAGAATGCCAGTCGGGCTCACGCCGCCTGAGGCGACTTACATGGAAATATGATTGGTTTGGCATGAGCATACTTTTACAAAGTTTCAAACGTATCATAAGAAATTCTCATAGTAAACAAGTGCATATGCATACTTCGATATTGAGCTGCGAAGCTCTTTTTATACCCGAACACGCGGAACAATTGTCGAAAATTTGCATTTCCGTAACGAACATCGGTATGCAAATAACGCTACAGTTACTCTTTTATATAATAACCAGTCGGCTCACGCCGCCCGAGGCGACTTACATGGAAAAATGTTTGGTTTAGCATGGGCATACTTATATAGAACGCTTCAATCGTATCATAAGAAATTCACATAATCTGAAACAATTGCATACGCATACTTCGATATTGAGCTGCGAAACTCTTTTTATACCCGAACACGAAATTTGCATTTCCGGCACATCGGTATGCAAATTAGGCTACAGTTACTCTTTTATATAATAAGATAATAATAAGTATAGCATTTACTAGTTTTCAAATGAAAAAAGATTGCATGTGTCAAGTTAACTTGACGTCAAATACAGTACGACAGTCAACCGCTGCCGATGCTGACCGCGATACAGTGCACGACGAGCCACAGGCCGCAGGCCGCAAGCCGCGGGCCGCGGGCCGCGGGCCGCAGGCCGCTCGGCCGCGGGCCACGTTTCGAACCCTCCCATTTTTAATGCCCATTCAATTTTGTCTCGCAGTCAGAACAGACGCTACGTAATACAGACCATGACCCGCAGAGTGGAATACTCGGTTATTGCTATCTGTGAGACTTGGCTCGACTCGAATGTTTGTTCTTCTTTACTAGACCCATGTGGAAATTATGTAATTTACAGAAATGACAGACCACAAACAGATTGTGGTAAGGTGAGAGGCGCCGGCATTTGTCTCCTCATTGATAAGCGTTTTTCTTCAAATGAAATTTTCTCTGGTTTCGTTAGCAATTGTAATTTATGTGTTGTAGACATTCATGCTTCTATTAGTATTCGCATAGTACTCTGTTATCGACCTCCTGATATTTCCATAAATAACACAGATGAAATTTTGGATTGTATAGAAACTTATCTTACAGATCGTGATACAAATGTTATTCTTGGTGACCTAAACTTTAATGTTCAATTTTGTAATCAATTTTCGTTTTCTGGTAGGCCTGCTGAAAGGTTCAGAGATTTTCTTTCTTGCAACAATATGTTTCTTTTGAATAAGCAGCCTACTTTCCGAGATACTTTAAAAATTATTGATGTTGTTGTTGCAGACAGTCTCGACGTTGTGGAGAACATTCAAACTGTGGCTCCCATTGCACAGAGCGATCACCTCTCCCTTGTCTTCGACCTTGTGCTGGAATCTACTATCGAGCAAGTTTCTGGTAATTTTCAACGCTTAACCCCGGACGATTTCATTTTTATTAGTAGTAAAATCGCTGACACTGATTTCCGTTCCTTTTGTACGAGAAATTCAACCATACAAGAGGATTACGTTTTCCTTGTTACGTGCATCAAATCCTCTATCTCTCTCATTCCTCAAAAGCCTTGCTCTAATAAACTTCCTCACCACATAGGCTGGGCTAAGTTAAGTATGGAAAAGGCTTTTTCTAACATAGACCAGCCCGGTGGACACGAGTGTTTTGCAGTTGCCGACAAAAAATATCGTAAGATGTGCAGAAGTTACGAGGCAAATATCGAGAGGCGAGCGGTAAATGCGAATGATCCCAAAAAATTCTTTTCCTATTTAAACTCGAAAAGCAAAAACCCCTCAGCTGTCTCTCAATCATTTTTTGTCCCCGCCGGATCTTCCACTGTCCACGTCTCTGATCCTACTAAGATTTCTAATCTCTTTGCAAATTTCTTTCACTCTGTTTATGTGCCCGATGATGGTACTCCTATTCCCCCGTTTTCTCTTCCCGATCCTGGCCCTGCGCAGTGCAATTTTTTGGTTACTGCATCGATGGTTGACTCTGCCATTCGTGATCTGCCAAATAAGCACTCGCAAACGCCGGACGGTATTTCCTCGTTTGTTATAAAAAATCTGCGTATTGTTCTAGTCCCCATTTTAGCTAAGCTTTTCAACAAGTCTCTCCTCCTCTCTGTCTTGCCTGAAGAATGGAAGCACGCGTTTGTTGCTCCGTTGCCTAAAAAACCACCTCATACTCAAATCGAATATTATCGTCCTATTTCTTTAACTTCTTCCATTTGTAAGGTTTTTGAAAATGTCTTAAAGACCTCTATTATGGATTACATGTTTTCTCGAGACCTCTTTTCCTCGAACCAGTTCGGCTTCCTCAAAGGAAGAAGCACCACAACTCAACTTTTAACGTGCATGAGCGAATGGTTTGAGGCTAAAGAAAACGGAGAACAAGTGGATTGTGTTTATATTGACTTTGCGAAGGCTTTCGATATTGTTAATCGTCGTTTTTTGTTGCATAAGCTTAGTATGTATGGTATTTCTTCTCTAGTTTGAGTGTGAGTGGACTTCGTCTTATTTGTCTGGTCGTACTTTCCAGGTGAGGTACAAGAATGCTGTCTCAAAATCTCTCCCATGTTCTAGTGGTGTTCCACAAGGCAGCATTCTTGGACCAATTCTTTTCCTAATTTATATTAACGACATTGATTTGTGCGGCTTGGGGGGAAGCTCCATCGTGATGTACGCTGATGATGTAAAGCTCTCACGTGTGATGGAAAAGGCTGACCCTCTTGTTGCATATCATCAAATGTGTCAGGAGCTGGAAAATTTACTGAATTGGTCAAACACTTGGAAAATGAAGATTTCCGAGCCAAAATGCCAGCACCTTGCACTTGGTGATCAGTGGGAATTCCCTCTGGAAATCAATGGCTCTGTCATCCCTAAAACAAATATTATTCGCGATCTCGGTATTATGGTCTCATCGGACTTAAGTTTCAGTTCGCATATTGAGAAAATAGTCCGGTCTGCAACGGTAACTGCAAATCGTATCCTAAAATCCATTGTTCAGCCAAACCTCTCTGTTTATCTTAAAAGTTATGCTTCTTATGTCCGTCCAATCTTGGAATACGCTTCTACTGTTTGGTCTCCTTATTCTAAAAACGAAATCCTCTTGGTAGAACGAGTGCAAAATCGTTTCACTAAAATTGCACTCAATAAAATCGATTATGAAATGTATCATAACTTCACTAAAGAGGAACGGTTAACAGTGTTCAGTCTAAAATCTCTACAACACAGGAGAATTGTGTACGATCTCGTTGAATGTTTTAAGATTGTCCGAGGTTTTGGGTTGCATAAACACCGAGTGCTCGATAGTATGTTCATTTTAGGTGGTAGACAGAGGAGAGATGGTAACTCTTTATATATACGACAGGAAAGGGTTTCTACGTTACAAACCCAATCTTTTTTTAAACATCGAGTCACTAGAATTTGGAATCTCCTTGACGAAGCGACTGTCCGCAGCTCAACGATAGAATCGTTCAAGTCGAAAATTGACGCGCTAGATCTCGTTGAGTTGAGTGACCAGGCAGACCTTCACATTGGTGCTTGATCTCATAATATTATCTCACATTCTCTCATTGTTCGTGTTTTGTTTCTTACTGTTTGTCTTCGGGTATAAAAACCTACCTTTTCGTCTTCCTGCTCTTCCGAGCACTTTATTTTGCATGTTTTTATGTGTGAATAAAGTATTTATATTGGAAAATTTGTAGAAAACTTGCCTACACTGCGTCTCTCACATGATATATTAGCCCGTATTCTCGGGCGCACGGAAATTTTCCGTCGCGGAACACGTTCCGTTCCGCGAAAAGAGTGGTATTCTCGAAAAAACGGAGCGTGTAGTTTGTAGTCTGCAAATTTCCGTTCGGCAAAACGGAAATTTTTTCCATACAAAAATTTCCCCGAGGTTTTTGGGTGGGAAATCACGACGGAAATTTTCCGTTGCTTTATTTTTACTGTATTTCTTTTGTAATTTTTTGTTATTTGTTTTTCTTTCACTTTTTTTATTTTTAAAGAATAATTTTCGATAAATTTACAGTTCGTTAGTGAAAAATTAAGCACATAAATGCTAGAAATTTGCTATAACTCTTTAAACAAAGAACAAATGTGTTAAATTATATATAAAAACAATAAAAAATTATAGTATAAACTCAAAATATGAAAGTGTTAAACTACATGGAACATTTTCCGTTCGATTCCTATTCTGGCGCCCATCCAGAGCGGAACCAGTTCCGCAGCGGAAGATTTCCGCGCGGATATTTTCCCGGAACATGTTCCCATTTTTGAAGTTCCGTGCAGCCCGAGAATACGGGCTATTGTAGTTTGTAGGTTGCTGCCTTTTGAAAGGTGATTGGCTGTCCGCACTCTCGCAGATTCGTTCATTTCTATTTTGTTTACTACGTCCGTCTGCTGGATTGCGATATATCTTTCTTTCTGACGGCATTTCTCTCATACAGGTGGGTGGGCGTGATTTATTTACAGCTGATTTTTTATATTCTGTCAACTGTCGTTGGTTGATTTTTTATATTCTGTCAACTGTCGTTGGTTATAAGCAGTTCATCGAGATGCCCATGCTCAGATTGTCCATAAATAAGTGACCATCGACAATAAACTTCGAATGTGGGGTAAGCAATGCGTGTGACTTTTTGTTTAGGAACTATGTTCTCAAGTAATTATTCCGCTTTACTCTAAATCATAGCATTCATAACATGGTTCGTTAAGCACTAAGGGCGCGTTCGGGTTGCTCTTTCCGAAAGGAAAACATGCAAATTTATCGTTCGGGTTGGATCTTTCCGAAAGTTGTTGAATTTGCACCGCAAAAAACACCGTATGAATTTGCATGTTAACCATTCTAATTCATAAATTTGCATGTTCAACATGCAAATTCATTCTGTATTTTTTGCTTTCGCAAAGCATTAAATCCTTTCGGAAAGATCCAACCCGAACGATAAATTTGCATGTTTTCCTTTCGGAAAGAGCAACCCGAACGCGCCCTAAAGGCTAGGGTAATTCGCCCTTGGTACCGCCACTTCAAAAAAAAATTTCTTCTTCAAAGCGAAATAGCGGCCGGTTATTGAAACGGATCGTGGACAACTGAATTTCTACGTATTTATGCTAAGTAACTCGAATTTAGCTCAATTTTTTATTCTAATTTATGTTCATTTGCATTAGCTGCGTAAGAATGCTGGCGTACTCGATGCGTTTCAAAAACCGGACGTTGTTTCGCCTTAAATGTTTTAATGAGTTTCTTTGCAGATCCACCGCTGTTTATGATGGATCCGGAAAATTCGTCAGACGAAGAAGGAGAAGGATTTCCCGAAGATGTTATGGAAGTAATGTTTATTTATTTGTTTGTGGAAGTGACATGCCGATAGTGAATTTGAAGGACGATACTTTCCCCCGTATATGCTCCTTTTGTGTCATCTTAGCAATCTTTGCATATATACCATAATGGGAAATTAAAAACACTGATTTGTGCCCGCGTATAGGGGTTTCCACTTTCTTGAGTAATTCAGTGGCCGTATGCACGGCACGAACACCGGGAATATGCTCCCGGCCTTCCAGTCAACGAATCAGAGACGCGCAGTGACAACTTTTCCGAAACGGGGAGGCTCCCGCTGTTCGTGCATACGGCCACAGTTGTACACTGTGCTCCTCGCAACCCTGAAACATTGAGATTTATGCATTAATCGTTCAGCTAGAACTTGGCGACGAGGGTGCTGCTGATATGGAAGATCAACCATGGAGAGTGGAATTGGAGAATAATGGTGGAGAACAACCAATGGGGTACTGGTTTATTATATTTCCTTTTTAAATTTTCTTTGAGCATCCATTCGCGATTCGCATTTTTATGAGAACCACTCAACTTTTTATGAGTTCAACCAATCTAGAGGTTTAGAGAGGCGAATCTAAACGACCCCAATAATGTCCTGCCCCAAGCCCAAGCTGCGCCGGGAGAACGGGCGGCGCTTCCCTTGGTGAGAAATTTTCGTTTTCGTGCTCAAGTGGTGGCTCGCCTGCGCCAGCTCTGCGCTTTCCTGGTGAGCGCCTTTAGTGCTCCTGCTCAGAGGTCGGTCTCACTAACAAGTAAAAGGTCTAAACTTTATTTTTGTGTGCTATTTAGTTGTTCGCGTTTGTGAGACTGGCCTTAGGTGTTGTGTGGTTAATCGTATTCCCTCTTGGGTTTAAGTTGCATTGTTTCTCGTTTTGTGTGTTATCGGCTAGCAATAAGACTTCTGTTAGTAATTGGAACTGGGATTTAATGTAAGATTATTATTAGTGTCGGAGTGGCTGCTTTTCGACGCCCTAGACCTAGACTTCCAGATGTTATATAGAGATAGTGCTGAATATTTCTATAGTGTTTAGGTTCGCCGTGTCATCCGTTTGTTGGCGAATGGTGGATTGCTGGCCGCTGAAGTTAGACACGAGAATGAGTCGTCAAACGGTAAGTATTCAGATTTTGGGATTTTGGCTGATCTTGGTTCTATTTAATAATTTAATTTGTGCCATTTTGGTCTTGACCCGTATAGACATCCTTTAGGCATTTGACATTGTAGTTGTAGTCTTTGAAGACCTTCAGATTTAGTTGTTTATTGTACGATTATCATTATTTATGTATAAGCATCAGATTGAGAAATTGGTCACTATGTAGTAAAATGCGGATAATTTATTGAAAATAAATAATACAGTAATACACGACTCTTTCTGACAGTCCTTTGACATGTTTCCTTTTGACGAAATGCGGTAACGCAGTAATGTAAATGTGCTGAATTCGATTCCAATATGCCCCAATTTTCTTTAAGTAGAAATTTTACGTAGAATGTGTTCAGAATCGTCATCTGATGAGGAAGCGGACGGAAATGTACCGCAGCAGGACTTGGACGTCCAGGTAGGCTTTGATGATCTATTGGTTGTTGTCTGTAGTTGTTATTTGTTATTATCTATGGTGGCTAGGAAAAACGATGAGCATGTGAGATTTGCGTGGTAAATAGCCAGTTGAAGACTTGAAGAACGACGCGCGTTTCCGAAGAGATCGGTAGTTTCGGAAACGCGCTTCTTTCTAGACTGATTACTATAGATCGGTAGTTGTTCTCTTTCCGTTTGTGTGTATTACACATGCACAAATTGGTCTAACGCGGCCGCCGCGGCCTCCGCCTCAGATAAGCTGCTCTACTTGTTTGCGCAAATCTGTATTTATAAGTATTACTTTCGTTTACTCATGATTGTAATTATTCTTGAATTTTCTTGAATTCTTGAATGTTTACGTATAATAAGGATCTATATGAATTCCAGGTACCGGCGGCACACAACTACCTGTTCAGTGCAGGCTCGGATGATCTACCCTCTCCGGAGAGTATTGAACCAGGAAAGCGGGTAGAATTACCCTTTGTCTGCCTGGAAGCGGTCCTCTTGCCAGGTCACTAGTTTTCTTCCTTGCCATTCCATTTTATACAGTATGACCTTATTTATGACTGAGCATTTCGAATGTATGGAAGTTTTTTTATTATGTTTTGGACTTCTATGTCGTGTAGCATTTATTTATTTATTTTAGATCAGTACCTCCCTCTACAAACAGAGCTGCCATCGTATAGATCAACAATCTTGTTCGCGGTGCAGAATCATACATTCCTGGCAATGTTGCCCTTTGTAAATGACGATCCCAATAATGTGTACGGGACGTTGATGCAGGTGGATATTGGTTTTTATTATCTGAAATAATACGATTTTTATTATTATCTTGGATATCGCAATGTTGCACGTGGTGAATATGAACCGGAATGTATCAAACACTCTTATTATGAGCGTTAGTGTGTAACTGGAAATGCTTAGTGTGAGCAGTACTGTACAATTAGAACAGCGAATGTGTCAGCTTGTTTTGTTTTTGAATTCGTGAACCGGCCCACTATCACTTAAGTTGTTGTGCTTCATTCTGGGCTACTGTTTTTGGGCACTGTTATTTCGGCAAAGGGGTGAATACCATCTTTTCCGCTGAACAAGTTGTTTTAATTAACTTTCTTGACATTTTGAAGCAACGGATTTTTTCAGATAAACCGATTTTCTGACGACGGCACTTTAATCAAAGTGCATGGTGTGGGCAAGCAGAGGTTTCGTTTGTTGGAGCGTCACACACAAACTGATGGGTCAGTTTTTTCCTATAACATATTTGTGTAATTTTGCGCGGACTAGAGCCACCTTGTCGGGCTAGAATACCTCATCATAATTATTTCAGCTCAAGAACGGCCACTGTTGAAGTGTTAAACGAGTATTCATTGACTTCGATACTCCAAGCACTCCTGCCTACTAATCTGCGGAAGTGCAATAAGAACACGGTACGAGTTTTTCTAGTGTTTATTTTCCATAATGTTTATTTTCTGCTTATGCCTTCTGTATCAGCATCAAATTCCAAAGCACAAAGAAAGTATAGATTTGAATTGACAAGTCAATATTTATTGAGAATGATTTATGTTTATGTTAACTTTCTTTTTTTAGCAACTGCGAGTTGCGTCTAACATGTGTGGAATTCCAAGTTGGGTGATGGATGCGACTTCAACAGTAAGTAAAGTGAATTGTGTCTGTTTTCGTTTGGATACGCAGGGGCAGATAATTGAACTGGAAAGAGCTTAAGCAATGAGAACACGACCTAAAACTCAGTCTCAGTGATCAGTTTGGACTAAACGGTGCAACCGTTATTGAAATTTGATATTACTTAATTTAATGTAACGCGAATTACCATTTCATGTAATTGGGTTCAATTGTTTAGTGAGGGACCTTGACGTGTACTGTGTATTTACCGTTGTTCATGTGTACTGTTAGTTACGGTCAGCTTTTATATTGAGCCCCGCCAGTTTTCATATTTTAGGAAAGCAAGTGCTGTGAGATGGAACGATGGATGCACTGTTGGTTTTCCGAAGCCAAAGTGAAATCAGAACTCGAACAAGTGAGATTTTGGTTGTTTTATTTTCATAAAGAAACTACTCGATCATGTCTAATGCTGCCGAGTTCTGTAGCTAAAACGGGACTTTGAAGTGCGCGTTATTCACACCCTGAACGTAGTTGGAAGGTGTCATCGTAGAAGTGAAAAGTGAAAATAAAGTCTGAAACATCATCCATGGGTCCCGTTCATGAAATCCACGGTCCGGCCTTCTCTACATATGCGAGAATGTGCCCACCAAACCTAGCTGTTGTGTTCAGCTTTAGGTGACTTTATTTATGTGATCAATGGGCTAACTATTCTTGTCACCAATCTAGGGACATAATCGATTCTCGTTCTTTGTGGCCGCCAATATTCCCTTGGACATATCGAGCAAGGTGAATCTGTTGAGGGAATCCTGCACGGACAAACGGATTTCCGATTTGCACAGGAAACTGAAGAAGGTAATGTATTGTTAATCTCACTGAATAGATTAGAATAGGTCATTGGTAAACCGGAATCACGTGTGGAAATAGGTAGGTGCCTACTTGCTTTCATATGGTAAACTGGAATCAAATGTGGAAATACGTGCCTTCCTGCTTTCATAGCTTCTATTTTTGCGAAGCTATGTTCGATTTTCTATGTTTTGCAGTTTTGTTGATTATTTTCAGATGAGTGGTATTTCATGTGTTGAATGCAACACCGAGCTATGTGCTTCTTTGGATATATGCAATTTGAATGCGGAAGGAACAAGCTCACATTTTGTGAACAATGGTAAGAAATTACACGAAAGAGTTCTTAGGTACTGTACTAATTGCAGAATACTGTTGATTTGTGTAAAACGTACCATAGTCGTCTCTCTTGTGGCGACTTTTATGTTGTGTTTGTGAGGACAGTGAAGTAAGATCGAGATTGAGTCTTTATGGTTAAGGAGTATGGAGGCTTATATTTTTAATACTTCAGGTGGCTATGTTCACGAAATGATCACACTGATGTCATTGCAAAATTTTGTCACTCGTGGACGACCTTCTGCTGAGTATAGCTGGTTTTCCGGGTAGGCCATATTTTACTTTCACTCCATGCATAGATATTGTTTGCCACATAAGATTAGCACCTAAGTGTTGCCTTTGTACAAATAGACTCCGATCAAAGCGTGGTTCTCGGTTGTACTGATCAAACACATAGTCCTTTCACTTTACACGTTTGAGTGACTTCAAGGGCGTTCCTTGATGTGATTTAGGTTATATGAGTTGTTAGAGTTTAGTACTTTCTGGTCTGATTGTGGGCTACAAAACCCTCCGTTTTACAGGTACAAATGGCAAATCATCGAGTGCGAGCGCTGTCTGCACCATATCGGCTGGGAGTTCACGTCAAAACGTTTCCTGCCATCCAAGTTTTATGGTTTAACCAGGAAAGCGGTTAAACCATCTACAGTATCGAGGAGTACCAACGATGAAGATGTTTCGAGCTCGGATGAATCATTGAGCGAGGGCGAATAGTGTTTTTTCTTGTAGATATTTGTTGATTGACACAATCACCATCTGAAGATCTTTCGGAACCTATGTAACAAATTAGATAGTACAGAGAAGTGTTGCGGTGTCGTTCTAGGTTCTATCTCCATACCCTAGGAACTTGGCACTCGTACTCGTGCAGAATTTTTGTTAACCGTACTTTAATTTCTTTGTGTAATTCGGGGTTTGCCAGTAATGTTTTCGTTTCACCCGTGTACCACTCGTCAGAAACCGTTTGGGTTTTTCACATCAACCAGGGATTCAGTTACTCGCTATTTTCGCTCATAATTTTGCTTTGTACGTGGATGGATTGTGCCGTTGTTTTGTTATTAGTGATTATGTCCTAGACATGTGTAGATCTTTCGCTATGTATATTTGTATATATGAACTTTTATAAATATTTATTGACTCAGAAGCTACAGTTTGTGGAGACCATTCGGTGACAAATAATAATTATGACGTCAACAATAGCTTTAGAAATAGGTGATCAGCAGGGTAATTTACAAACAAATTATAGAGTGTAACCGTAAATTAGAATCCGTACTTCTGTGCGGCGGCCTTCTTTTTGTGTCGATTGTCGGCCCATTGCTCTTGCAAAGCCTCCTCGCGAGCCACAGCCTGTGTATATGGTTTTATTACAACGTATTACTGCATAATACTTATTACTGTATGTGGTACATATCACTACAGTACATATACCGCATATATATAGGATGGTAGACTACCAAGTAAAGGAAAACTACCAAAGGACATAGGATAACTCAAAGCATTGATCCCCGATTGGTGATATTGGCGCACACGTTCATCAAAGTCATACTGCAGCATGATTTTGAGGTACTACCGCGGTAGCACATCCCTTTAACCCACCGTTTCCAAAGACAACTCACCATTTGTGCGAGATACGTGATCTGATGTTTCCTCTTTGCTGTCTGGTCGCGGACATTTTGGGCTTTTGGAAGTGGAGCCATTGCACTTTTCGCAAACGACTTCGATGTCAAATTTCGAAGTAGTTGGGCGTGGACATCTGGTCCCAAAGCCTAGAATTCGTAGGTAAGCTATATGGGATGACGTGCAGCGATAAGGCCTTAATTGGGAAGGAACTACCGATGGCCAACCCGAACGGGAAAGGGAAGGCGTCAGGAAATTCAGCAACCCGAATTCGCCCTTACTCCTTACTGTTGTGCTGGTTAACCAAATGGTGCTCACTTCTTTTTCACGCCACTGTTTTGCTAGCATATATAAGTTACAGGCAAGTAGCATACATCATTAACAGAAACATCCACAATGTTGCCGACTGCTTCTCCGAGGCTTGTCCCACCAAAGTTGGACTCGTGTTGGACGATGAGACGATGGGCATCCTAAAAGAAAAGTGTTTGATGGTACGATGTATTGAATCAGCGTTAGATGGTAACGCTCCCCAGATAAATTGAGTGTGACAACGGTATTTCGTCCGTATGCTTCGTGAGATAAATTCTTCGAGTTTTGAGAGTTAGGAAATGCGATTTTCATAGAAATAATTCTCTCACCGCATCCGTAATAGCACCTTCGTAAGCCGACGTGGATCCTTCGGCATTAGCCATATTGTACATCTGTGACGGGTGGACGTCCTCCTGAAATATGGTTTCGTTATCGAGCATAGCGCCAAGGCCGCCAAGCCGAAATGGCATTCAGATCCATAATTTTCGTAAGAGTTAGTCTTAGAGCGCTTTTCCCAGACAAAAACGGAATTCGTTGATGCATAGAAATCTTGGCAGTCTTGGATAAACTTATTTTCAAGGGATGACACTCGTGGTACAACTCCCTACTCATACTCTACGACTAAACAGATTATGAGTTTCTGAATCGAGCCAATTCACAACAATTTAAAGACGAAAGACAAAACCTTACTTCAGTTGGCTGGCTTGGTCCGGCGACCGCATCGAGTCCATAAACTGGCATAATGGGTATATCCGTGGGGGCGATGTCCAAACGAGGATTCTAAAAATGCATTAATGATTAATGCATAAATATTGAAATAGATATGAAATAAAAAGTTCCCCATACAACTATGTTCACTTCATCTTATTGTTGGGCGGACCGTAACCAATTGATGCTATTATAATATTCATTCACGGTAAAAACAATGGTATACGTTCTTCTATAACATATTTTTTACAATTTGCCTGAAACACGAAATAAACTTACCGAAGGTAAAAAAAAACATTTAAGGTACCGTATTTTAGGCTTGTACCGTAGTTAAGGTACCGTAGCTAACGTTATATTACCAACCTTAGCGTCCTGCTTCGCTGACAATCCAAAGAAGTCCGATGAATCGACGTCAGAATCTGAATCCGAACCAGCAGGCATGAGGGGACGTTTCGCCGCAGTTGGCTGTAATAGACCAACTTTGTTTTAGGTTTAGAACAAGGAAGCTAGACTGATCTTGGTAGGTTCCCTTCTCAGTCTTGATTAGACTTATACTTTACGCAATGTCCCGGTCTATGACTCGCTACCAACAACTACATCACTACTAATTTGTCTACAAGTACAAAAGTGGTCCCGCAAAGAACTTATAGAGTTAGGGTAAACAAACCTTCGGCGTTGCTTTCTTGTCACGCATACTCGGTGGGAGCATTATACTTGGTTTGGTGCCGGGGACTCTCGCTGTGCTCTTCGGAGCTGGAAGCATTGACAACAGGCTACTGCCCGTTGACGCCGTCGGTGCGCTTATCTGAAGAAGGTAAAATCACACAATTTACATAGAAATTCAAACTTCAACAATTCCATGGATTACTAGTCCAGACACGCATAATTCGCCAGCAGAGCTTCAAGATCAGTAAGTGAGACTGCGAAAGAAACGGGAGAAATTTGACAACATGTCAGAGAGAAAAGCTAGAGAGAGAGACAGAGACAGAGAGGGACAGAGACAGAGAGATACAGAGATATATAGAAGGGGAAACCTCCAACAAACCTTCGGTGATTCATCCTCGCTGTCACTTCCAGCATCGGCTATCGCACTCAATGCACCAAACGCGGAAATCTGGAAAGCCAAGTTTAACATCTATCGTGCACGTTTCTCAGGTACAGAAAGTAGTCAGACTATTAGAAATTCGAACACTACGTTAACGCTCCTTGCGCATACATAGATAATGTACGAAAACTTATTTTAAGGCTCCTATGCTTAAATATCAAGCCATTCCGTTGTTAGTGGATTTTCTTAAACATCATACGCTCGTATTTCAACGTAACCACCACCCACCTTGGCCTTTTGTTTGGGTTTCCCAGTCGACTCCACCTTCCCTTTGCCAGATCTCTCTCCTCCCGCCGTCTCTCCGTTTTCTTGTTCCTTTCGAAGTCTCTTCTTCTCTCTCTTCTCACGCTTCTTAGCTTTCTTCAGTCGCTTACGTTCCTAAAGTTACAGGGATTTGTCTTCTTGTCACTAGTCAATCATGGATAAGTTTAGACTATCAGACTACATATATGTGCATACGAAAGACGAAACACAGTCCATAGAGATCTATCCTGAAACAAGTGGGACTAGTGAAAAGTTGGCACAGATCGCACAGGCCAGAGGACCGGTCAAATTCTGACTGTAATAGCTATGTAAAACGTATTCGCAGTTTTGTTTAGGTCGATTCTATGTGGTGAGCTACAAACTAAGCCCCCAAGGTTCGAAATACATTATTGATATATTTCTGTATTTTCCACTCTATGCAGATGTGTGCAGAAAAGCTAATAAATGTTCTAATGGGGTTTCCAAGTATGCAGAAAATTTACAGTATTTTGGAACTACGAGAATATTTTTTTAATTTATGCAGGTTTCGTGCAGAAATACGGTAGTATTGACAGAATCACACCGAATTCTTGGGATATTTGGAAACCCCATAAATGTTCAACTCATACCTTCTCTGCCAGCTTGAGTTCCCAGTCCTTTGGTTTCACAATCTCATCCAGTGCCCCTTCCGGGGTCTCATGTCTAACAACTGAAGTGCCTTCTGCACTGGGCAAATCGAGAAAAGAATCACCTGAAAACAAAATGTTTCAAGTATTCATAATAAGACACTATGCCGCACATATACCATTGCTCTACGCACCTCATCAAGAACATTACTACTCACGAACAGTATTTTCAATTTCCTCAGAAAATGTGTTGCTGCCCTTCGAGTCACTGCTTGAATACACAATCGTATCAACGATAAGGACAAATGTTAGATTAAGCTGACGCACAACTGTGTGTAAAACTTATGAAATTTAGAAAACATTTCTAAAATGCCAAGCCTACCACGGTAGGCGTAAAGTCAATCGCACAATGTCTCACTTTCTTTACAAATAAAGATAATGGGGGTCTGCAAGTACACAGGAAAACGGAAACACGAAAAAAACACGGGTTTTGTGAAAAAACACAACGAAAAACCCGAACATGCTCCAAATAAACACCGATCACTGATGATCCGTGTTTTTTTCGACCAAGTTCCGTGCTTATTTGGTGTTTGCACCAAAAAAACACGGGTTTTTACTAAAATCTGAAAAATAATACATAAGAAAATCGTCGATTATGTTCGAAAAAAACACGGATCATGAGCGGGTTTTTCGATGATCATGTTCCGTGTTTTTTTGGTGTTTTCCATTTCCTATGTGCCCCAAAAATTCGGTGTGATTCTGTCAATACTATAATATTTCTGCACGAAACCTGCATATCTAATATGAATCTCGTGTAGTCCAAAGATACGGTAAATTTTCAGCATACTCACATTCACATTCAGCATTCTCACGGCGTTGCGCTCTTTTAATGAGTATAATAAATATTCAAATATACTTGGAAACCCCATGAGAGAGGCGATGAATGTCAACACAAAACATACCCTCTAGGGCATCCGCGTCACCAAAGAATTCATCGTCAGGCAAAATTCCTGCATTCTCCGCAGCCGCGCTGAATTAGTCAATGGAAATGTAAAACATAAACAGCAATGAATAACGTAACTATAATATGGATGTACTAAATTCCCTAAACATAAAGAAAATGCATTAAAATTACATAATGCACAGTAGACATACTAAAATACACAGTAAACGCACTGAAATTACATAAAGCTACCGTAACCCCAAATAACCAATAATACAGAAATTTTTTGAAATTAGTATTGAGCGACGACGCCCAGAGTTTCACCCCTCTACTCTAGCTCTAGACTACTAACTACTAAGAATAAGTCGAGGAGCATCGAAGGGTTCTCCAACTATTTTAATTACTATTTGCAATGGATACATTCCTGTGCACACCAGTAAGCCTTCATGGTAAAACAGAAACAATGGCAGAGAAACTCACGATTTACCAACAGAAGGCGATTTCTTCGCCTTCGCAGAGACTACAATTTCCACCTTGGGTAGACTTTCCTCACTACTGTCGTTGTTCGAATCCGAATCGCTTCCGTAGTCGACTAGACCGAGCATATCTAAATATCGTCATTATTAGTATCAGCTATATTGCACAATAAGTCACAGAAAATATAGGAAAACCAAGACTGGATTTTAATTCTTCACATGCATAAAACTACATAAAGTTCTTATAGTCGAATACCCTTTACACTCATAGAATTCTACACATGGCGCAACTTGAATAAAGGATGAAGACTAACTGTGAACAAATAACGCTCAGGTACAGGTAGTCTACTTTAGCTAGAGATAAGATAATAAGACTACCGTAACTGTATCCATACATACGTTTACCGAACTAACTATATACGTAAGGTTACATTCAGAGTTCCAGCGACCAATTCTAATTTACAAACTTACACTACTAATCTATGGTTACGCATCCAAATTCACAAATCCATCAAATATCCAAACAAAAAAATGAATTGCAACTTGCAACAAATATACCATATCGCACAGGACGATGAACACATAAAGCTAACCATAATTTTGTCAAAAAATTTATTCACTGAAGATAAACTAGCAACATACAAAGAATAAGAATCGCATATATCACCGTTCAACATAACATAAAAATACTAATCAAATACAATGAGGAATGTACAGGCAATCCAACTCCAAGCCAATTTTACATAAAATTTTGAAACAAAAGCAAGCGTATTTCATATTTTGCTAATTCAGATGACATAAACAACGCTCAAATTGTGAAAAAAATAAGAAAAAGTAGCACTAAGGACAAGAACGAAAAGTGGCGAGATGTAAAAGGACAACCTGATTAGTTACCAAAAATAAATGGCAAACCGAAAGCATTGGCAAGATAACCTCACCGTATACCGAACATTAACCCCAAGCTAAAGTCGTACTGTAGTGAAGGACCAGAGTCTCATCGGCAAGACAAAAACAATTTCTCAGGTTCTCAAAGGTATGATCGGGCGATGGAGCAAAGGACTGACTTACAAAGAAAAAGAGACTTTTCTCGGTCGGAAGGTTTAACAGCTTTCGAATCGTCAGTGTAAACCAGGCGATGTCGCGTGACGCGTCCACCGTGTACCTAAACATATTGATACACTGAAATTATGTCCTTCATACATTAGGTTTCATTTACATAACGGACCATCATGTAATAACAATTTATGATGAAATCCTGAAAAGCAAAAGAAAGAACACTAAATGTTGAGACGTTTCTTTTAATTCAATATTTGCAGAATCACTATCCCACTCACTGTTCTTCACGAGGCAAAAAGAAACATTTTCTAATCACCTCCAGAGATACATTAAGGTTGTGCATTGAATTTGGCTGTGCTATTTGCAAACGGTCACACGTCACACTCACACATGTAGGCCGGTGACCCGGTGAGCGAGCCTCACTGGTCACTGTGCTTGTAAATGTAGGCAAAAAAAACTAACCTCTTCTTTTTGAGAATTGGCGCGTCGCCCACTGGATGTAGCAATACGGATACTTTATTTGGAGTT
Organism: Pelodera strongyloides; assembly: GCA_036852015.1. NCBI lineage: Eukaryota > Metazoa > Nematoda > Chromadorea > Rhabditida > Rhabditidae > Pelodera > Pelodera strongyloides. The sequence continues at coordinate 141,765 of JAANDG010000127.1, read as the reverse complement.
GGCTGTGTTTTGGCTGATGCGGATGCGGATTCAGAAGGAGCAGAAACAGGATCAGCGTCCTTAGTCTCCATCCTCAGACTGAAATAATCAGTTTAGATAGTCACATGACAATAAAGCAAAATACCGGCCGGATTGTGAAACGCATCGTGGACAACTGTTTTACGAATTTGCTTGATTTGCATATGCTGCATAAGAATGCTGGTCTATTCGACGTGTTTCAAAAACCGACCGGTTTTGCGCTTTAATATATAAATTATAAATCCTGTGCGTAAGTCGGTTTAGTTCAGATCTGTGACCGTAAAAAAAAACAAGAATGCTCCAAGTTATTATTCTTCACGCTTAAAACAATGTGGAAATATATTTATAATAAATTTGATATAACACACCCAAACGTGAACATTATGTACAGGATTTAAATGTAAAGTCAGTAAAGTGGGCAGAAAAATACCTTTAAAGTACAGAAATTCCAATGTAAGTGGCAAAAATGGAGGCGATAGCGATCACGGAAGCGTTGAAAAGTTTACGCTCCCAAGGCTCGAGCATATACAGTCCAGTCAACAGAATGTATTGTAGGTACAACCACTCGACGCCAGAACGCTGAAAGAATACGAAAATATTTTCACGTAAAATTGTTACCCCTTGTTTATTATAAATACTTTGCTTTTCCTATTGCATATTATCCATTAAAAACGTATGTTCACTCTGATCTGATGCATAGTCTTACGCTGTGATACTCTCTGATGCAAAGTCTGCTTCTTTTGGTTTCGCTATCGTTATGGGGCACAGTTGCAAAAAAAAAGCTCACGAAAAAAAATTGAGAACAATGAACAAATGACGCAAGAAGTATATTTAAAAAAAAATTCAACAGTCATTTAAATTAAGCAAAAATAACATATTTCACGCTAGGACACAAGAAGATGACTCACAGTTTGTGCTACACAGGGTGCAAAGAATGCAGCAACAAACTACAAATGTCTATTTGCACAAGGTAACGCAAAAGGGAGCGAGACAAAGTAACAGCGGAAAATGCGTACTTGCATAAAAACCAAATCAATATAGTGAATGACATGATTAATGTATTCTTGAATCCTAAATAAATCAGTAAAAAGGTGCAAAATGGCATAACTTACAAGCTACGCAAAGAGGTGCGTATAATAACGAGGCTAATGCAAAGTTATTTATTGAAAAGTACCATTGATACATTACATTCTACCACTAAGCACCAAAACAATCACTCTCCGCTGGATGTATGAACAGCACAGAATGTCACAAAAACCAACCTTGCACACGCTGAAGTCGTTGTGGTCAAAGTTCCGAATCTTTTCCTGGTCGATCACGTCTTTTTCCACCATTGAGTTGAAGTTGCGGACTTCGACAGACGTGTCCTCACCGATGTAACGAATTCAAATGGCAGTCAGGGCGCCCTCCCACTGACGCTCTTCACAAAAAGCGAACGATTGTCGAACTAAAATCGATAGCAACTGATAAGACCTTGTAATATGAAGATGGCGTGACAGTACGTTCTTTGATTGGTTCAATGCGCGAAAAAGAAGATACAAATGCCAGACAAAAATAAACAAGGAGGAGCAGTTGATCATACACAATATGAATCATCGCCACTGAGCTGGACACTGCCAGGAGGAAAGCAGCCAAGTGCTCGATTGCAACTGAGAGACTTGAAGGTCTATTTTACACTAAAATGGATGTTATGGAACGGAGAATAATGTAAACGAGTTATGAACGTTTTTGAACGAAAGCATGAAGAAAAAATGAAGGCGTGATAAAAAGATGAATTAGTACAAATCCCAGCAAATAGTATCATGTCTGCATCGACTTTGCAATTTGCAAACTCGAAATGTGCGCACAATGTGCGACTTGCGTGCGCTCAGAAAACGCACTATAAGACGCACGCAACGCAGCGGACCGCACAAGATCGGCACAGTATTCGCATAAAGATGGCACAGAAACTTCTCCTGTGAGCCAACGTGTGCTAATTCTGTGCGCAGACGTGTGCTATTTCTGTGCGCAGTCGTGTGCTATTTCTGTGCGCACACCGTACTCCCCATGTGCTCACCCTGTGCACACACGGTCTTTTGTGATCTAAGCTACGAGCTAAAACTAATTTCGAAAATGAGCTCTGCGTTCAGCACTATGATCGAAACTGCACTAAAATGCAAAATCGATGCAAACATAGTACTAAAAAATACAAGATTTGTCCTAGTTGCATATTTTTGTACCAGGATCAAGTTTTGGACCTGTGCTATCTAATTTCAAATTTTGCTAACTCCAAAGCTGCGTGGACATTTTGGCCGGTTTCAATTTCTGTCTTCGTTCGCGTTCACGAGTGTCCATCCAGGTTAGGAATAACATAGCAATACATTACAGTGAGTGAGCGCACTTTGCGAACCAAATCGTCTATTCGAGGTATTGACCTCTACGTGTCTAATGTGTTTGCTCTCTATGATGCTGTTCGTGTTCTTTTCGTAACATGCCTGCGTATAATGTGTTGTGCTATCCGCTGGAATTTCTCGATTCCTTGCTCTCGTGTCTAGCGTGTATTGAAGTAAGCCTCTCACTCACTGCTTCTCTGGATACCAACGTAAGTTGCTACTGTCTCGCCTTTCACGTATTTTGTTGCATCTGTGTCTCTTCAGAAACAATGTACTTCTTCTGTCTGCTCCCTACACAGTCTACTTGCTCTCATATTCTGCCATCTGTCCGTCGACCGGCTGCTTTTCGATTCCGCGTGTTGCATGCTGCCTTTTCTTTTCTTTCTGGCTGTCCCGACAAAACCTATCCTTTGACTTGATCATGTGCTATACTTTAGGATATAATTTGTCTGTTCTGAAGAACACTTATTGATTTACATGATGGTCATACAAACACCTCCGTCATTTCCGCTCCATCAAACTTTCGAAATTTGCTACGGAATGGTATCATTGTTGTTTTATTTTTGGGTAACGATATATGGGAGCTATGATATCATATAGACTTTAATCAATAAATACTGTCAGTCCATTGTTCATTCTTTTACGCAACCGCAATCAAATTTTTTATCTGGAATCTGGATTTTTTCATTGTGCCATATTTTCGTTTTGCGAACACTGACATGGTTGCTTGGAAATTGAAGAGCATTGTTATTGCTAAAATCTCCCTGGATTCAATGCAATTTTGTTTCAACTTCCACGTGAATATCATCTGTTGTTCACATGTTTCTCTGTTTCAAGTCAGTTTTTCAGTCTTTTGCTGAAGGGTTGTGAAAGTCGCACTAGACCATGTACTTTAGCCCTCTTCTATATCTATTGATTATGGGTACAACATGCCTTTCTATTTTTTAGAGAGAAGAATGGTTCTACTCTTAACGGGGCTTATTGTCCGAAAATGGATTGATAGGAAGCAGACAATTTTACCTCACAGCTGATTACGAAAGCCTCTGAGTTTCTCTCTTTATCTTCAATCTAATTTATCCCGTTTCACCTATGTTTTCATATTCTACCACTCCGTACTTCTTCGTGACGCTTACGACCTGACACCTTATTTCTTCTTGCACAACAATATCGCTCCGTTGTTGCACAACCGTTTGTTTCGCAATAGTTCAACAAACAGCTGAGTTTGTTTGGTGAAACTGTGGACTGCAATGCCGCAATGCGCAATGCTGTCTATTTTGTTTTCATATGTTGCCTTTTACTTTTAGTTTGTAACAAACTAAACAAACTACTATTCAGAATCCCATAGTGAGATTAAAGCAAAATAATTTGGCTCTCTGTTCCATTGTCCAAAAAATCACTGTACTTGTAATCGTATAGCGGTATGCAAACAACGGGTAACAGTAACAAAGTAACCTCACAACCTCACATCTATCGTTGTAAAATATCACATATCACCTCTATTGCATAATACCACAACGTTAAAAATAGCACTCCTGCACTACCAGCTTCCAACTCAATTTCAAAACAAACGAACACATAAAATACACACATAAAATATGTTTCGTTTCTATTCCTTATCGCAGCCTACAGTCTGTTTTCATCTTTCCGGGCCTTCTTGTCGACGACAACCATATAATTGACTATGTTCTTTATCTTTTTGTCAACAGTGTGCAAAGCAAAGTTTATGGAGATTGTAAACATGCACTGTTTATGAAGATCATTCATACTTTCGAAGCTAATACACTTGTTTCTCTCTTCTCACTTTTGTTGATTACATTTTGCTGGTTATGTTTATAATTCTCCATATATGCAGAGGTCGGCACAACTTTCTCACTTTATGTTGATTTTTTCAGGTTATCTTCTTACTTATTGAATTGGTTGCATGCGGCAATACCTTGGTGATTTCTTTATAACCAGTTGATTCTACCCGAAACTATAAACATAGAAAATGGGTAAAGGAAAGAATAAGAACCGTGAAGTGGATGACTTTGCATCCGCGAATCACAATCCGAAGAACAAACGTGAGTTTTGTTATATTAATATTTATTATTATGAATCAAATAACTTCGAATAGAAACGAAAGTAATAAGGAGGAAAGATAGCTAATCGTTCTACATTGTTACTGAATTTTGAAAATGCTTCTTTTTCCTTTCGCCTCGGTGTAAAAAAAAATTCTAACAATTTCGATGTTATTTCAAATATTATAATAATGATTTATTTATGATAAATCGGTCCAATTCTAGCGAACCGTCATGACCATGACGAGGAGTATGACAGTGATGCATCAATGTCCACACATCTAACCTTTGATGACGATATGTCGAGCGTGCAGGGTATGTTTTGTTTCGATTTTCTTTTCGCTTGGCGTGCCAACCTGCCAACTATTTTTTTTTATTTCACTTTATAAATCGTTCTTCACTGCCTCCCTTTCTTCTCACTTCCCAACTTTGCTTATTATTTTCGTCTTCTGAGCCAGAGCCCCACAAAACCTTGTCCGTGAGTGAGTATTTTAGTATTGCTTCCTGTTTCTTTGATTTTCCTCATATTGAACATGTCACCTTTTTGCCAAGCCAAATGAAGTCATGCCATCTGGAAATAGGTTATTATTCTTATTGTCAATTGCGCAGTAGCGCATTGCTTGATATTCATTATTTCGTCGTTATTAGGTGTGATATCAACAGGCAGGTGCTCGCAGATTGTGTTTAATAAGATTAATCATGGATGATATGAATTATGGCGAATATTTCAGGAGATCTTGAAAATCACGACGAAGACACATTCCTCGAAACACTCAGCCAACACATTGAAAATGCCGGACACAAGAAGTGAGCTTTAGAATTTGCGGTTTTTTCTTTTCATTCAAACTAGCTTTTTAATCGTATTCTTATTAATTATCATATCAAATATCAGAGACACTTGTTTTTATGGAACCAGGGTATAAATGAATGTGTAAAATGACGCATGACCATCTCCGGATCGTACCTGACCATCTCCGATTTTACACTTTTTTCACATTTTTTTTATTAATAATGGAAGCCTTTTCTGTGTTAATAAAGTACCCGAGAACCAGTCACAATATCTACTTCACGTGTAAGTACCAAAAATGCAATAAAAATAGTTTTTAATTCCGATTCTGAGGTTTGTAGTTTTGGAGTGTAGCCAATTCTTGGTCGAGGGTGTGCAGGCATAGTTTGGAGTGAAGAGGGTGTAGGGAGAGGAATCGGTCGCAGAGAGAATATGTTATAATAAATATTATTGATTATTGATCGGATTAGTTATTATCGATTTACCGTATTTCAGTTACCAAAAAGGTGGTTTACCAAGGAAGAAAGGAATTCCACATAGCATAAGTGAATGAAAAATGTTTTTTGAAAGTGTTTATATAGGTATATAGTAGAAATATGGTCAGCATGTAGGTAAGAAGATCGTCATCCGCTCACCGAAGGATCTAGGACTAGTTAACGAGTCTTTAGTTTAGTGGTCTAATTATTTTAAAGACTAATTAACGCTCTATACCATTCTGTGCTACACAGAACTGTCCCGTTGCCTGAAAGAGTGTAATTAATAAATTATTTGCTTTTTTTGATACTACGTTTGTGTTGTAGAAAAGGTAAACTATGAGCTTCGATCGGCAAATGAATGCAAAAGATACCCGAGGCTTTAATGCCTCACTTATTTTTTTTTGTTGATGAAGAAAAAAAATTCCCCAAAAAATTTCGATATGGCCAATCTTCGAACTTTCGTCGCCAGCGCACAAGTCAGCACACCTAGCCCCTAGACTATGTGGTCTTTGTTTTTGCCTGAGGGAGTTCCTATAAACCCTTCGCGCATGACTCAGTCTTTCTGAGAATTCCCAAAGCAAAAATGCACTATATATAGGTAGCATTTCATTTTAGTATTTCTCAGGACTCTACACGCTTACACTTATCTTTGAAATTAACAGGATAAATGAAAAAAAGTAAATATATATCTAACCATTATTATGAGCCAACTTAGTGTGTGCAACTATGAAAAATGTACAAGAAAAATATTTTACTAAAAATGTTTCATTTTCGTATATATACCACAAACCCTTAATTTTAATCCAATACCCACATTTTCAGTGAATTCTGTGAGCCCTTGACTTACTGAGATCCACTTTTCCTTGTCTCGGGCATGAGGAGTAGCTCGCTCAACGGACAAAAACCTACTTTTTAGCGCGCGAGTAGGCATTGGTTAACAATCTCCGAAAAGCCGCAAGTTTCAAATATCGAAAAACTAGCGACGTAGTTGGATAGAGAAATGTTTAAGCTATCCAGTTGTGTAAGTTTTATTAGGAATTGTCCAAGGGAAAGTAGATCTGGAGATGGTTTTCTGCTGAAGCCTCCATTTTTTTGGTGCGTTTTTTGATGCGCACGCCGGCCGAGTCGCGCGTTGTTTTTTTGCTATAGCAAAGAAACTACTGATTTTTTCATAATAGTTGCAACAGACGGTTTGTAGGAAATTAAATTCCCTACAAAATGGTGCTAAGCACGTAGCATTATTCGGAATAGGAAGCGAACCGGAGATGGTTGTTTGATGCGTAAAACAGCGCGAAAATTGGTCAAATTTTTTAGGCCTATATTATTAAGCTTTCCCAGCTGTATGGTGATGACATACAATCCAAATTATGATGTAGGGGACATATTTTCGGAATACTAATGAAATTAGACCATTTGGGATAGAAGTAATGTTTTTAAGAATTTGACAATCGGGTGTCGCGCGCTCTTTTCCAAGGAAAGCTTGTAATGACTGCCACAGGCACTGAAAGAAAAGGGTCTCATAGTCTAACGGCTAGGAGCGCGCGCTGGTACGCAGATGACGCAGGTTCGAAGACGGGCCATACCGAAATTTTTTGTAAAAAATTTTTTCTTCACAATAAAAAAAAAACTAAGTGAGGCAATGAAGCCTCGGGTGGTCTTTGCATTAATTTGCAGATCGAAGCTTTCATTTTACTGATTCATCTTTATATTCACACACAAAAATGTAAGTAATGGAAATACTAACGAAATTATTTATTATTTATTAATCATATTCAAGTATATACTAATTACACTGTTACAATAAATGACTTACGCAATACGACAGTTAGCAAAGGACACCATAAACTGATGGTACTGTAAGTTAGCTTTCTGGAAGGAAGTGTTCAACAGCTACAGTACCCATAGGTTAGCGCACAGACAGCTGGAGTGGTATACACACAGACGTAGACTCGATAATATTTTTTTAGCTCTCGAAAACTTTGTTAAACACTTTTCCCTTCACTATATACGTTACCTTTTACCTTCAGCTTTTTCGATTAACTACAAAAGTTACAGTATCAAAAAAAAAAATAACGTATTTTACGAAAAAGTAGTGTGACCATCTCCGGCCGAAGGCCGGCGACCATCTCCGGAAATTTTTGAAATACGCATCGATTTTATAGCCTGTATGGAACTCGTTGTTTCTCTGGATGAAAGCTTGCAAGACATACAAGACAAGAAACAAAGCATTTGGTTGATCTATATCTTTTATAGAATGGCAGTGTCTGAAGATGTTCTTATCTTTGTTGTGTTTTAGTAATAGCGTTCGACTTGCCGCCCTTCGCCACCTCCAGTTTTCGCTCACCTCACACTACTTGGGTTAGTTGATGTTTCTTATTCTGATTATTCTTTTCTTTGGCTTGGCGTTTTGGATATCAGCAAGTTAGATCTTAAGCGGTTGTTGTGTGTTTTCGGTTGACGATTTCGTTTTGCATAACAGCGGAGCCGGAGGCCATATTCACCGCCCAATTCCCAATGGGGAATTCCCCGGCCTTTTCTCTGCGTCTCTCAATTAGAATGCTATTTTCTATCCCCAGGGACTATTTCCCCGAGGGAATCGGAGTGGGAATATGGCCGGTGGGTCGTGAATTTCAGACACGGCGGGCGTGGAGGTGGAGTTCAGTTTTCTGCAGATTATGGTACTAAGCCTAAGCCCCTTTCTTTAGGTGAATTTGTGACTAAATGGCGGTCGACGCTGATCGATTTGATCACAAAAGGCGTGCGAAAGACTGATGAGGAAGTGGTTGTATGTGCCTCTCTCTTGGGACTTGTCGCCATTCAGATTGGTATGTTTTTATTTTTTCACCACTATCTAAAGATACGTATTTACCTTCCTTAAAGAGTTAGCTTACTAGTTGTTTATAGAATTTTATTTTGTTTCAATTGAGCCCGATATGATATTATATCCGTAATCATTTTTCGTTCATGATTTTTTTATTTTAGTATTTGTGATTGAAAACTAAGTAATTGTAGAGAGTGTTTTAAAAAGTAGAACTGACCAGCGTACACCAGATGAAGTGTAAAATTGTAATTTTATTCTGTGTTTCTTCAGGCGATGAGAGTTCGGAGGAAATTGAAGAAGCACTTGGAGTTCTGCGTGTAATTCTCGCCGATCCCACTAAATCTGATGTGAGTTTTTGAAATAACTGCGTTTTTATTCCCGCACTACATTCTAGGCGAAGCTGACCGGAAAATGTGCGTTTAATCCAGTTGCTTCGATAAATTGTCTGCTAGCCTAGTATGTACTCAAGGGAAAATGGCATTGTACCCGACTTAATTGAACTTGAACTAACGACTAACTTACTTTTGTTTTTTTTTTCATTTGACGGTGAAACATATCGAAAGGTAACCCGCCCCAATCAGGGTGCACAGCCAATATTTACGTTTTCTCGAGCGGTGTATGTACTATCTCTGTGTATTTTACTATGTATTTCTTGTGAGTTGCACTGCGCTGTTGTAAGTAAGCGTATATATCCCAGATTAGTAGAAGGATTAGTCGTGTTGTTAGTCTGAAGTCTGAACTTTTGTTGGGAAGGGTTTTTTATAAGTGATGGGGGGTGGGTAAGGTGGGTTATAGGCTGTAGGACAACGGTGGCAAAATCCCCGCATGTGATAGGGATAGGGTCGAGGGTACCATATTTCGTGTGGTCATTGTTAACTCTCATTTCTTTCATTTCAACAAATACTCTTAATATTATTTCCTAATTCATTTTCTATTTGTATCTACCCTACTCCTACATTCATCATCAGGCAGGATGCAGGATTTTCATCCGACCGAATCAAGTCTGTAATCTTGTAAAGTGTAAGTCTGTGTATGTTCAGGTGCTCCGTGCCCACTGTTGCTTGTGCCTAGCGATTACCACCTATCTGGCCTCACAAAATGACGATGGACTTCTACTTTCGATCAAGGTATCTTATAAACTTTTTATTGCCTAGCTTTCTTTTCTTTTACTTGATGTAGATCCTATGTGCCCGAGTGATGCGAACGCCAATTTTCTATTCTGCGCTTTTAAAATGTTACAGTTACTTTGAACTTGAAAGAGAGCTACCATGGCCGGGCCGTAATTAGTTTTTAGATACAGTCCCCTTTTTGTTTGTTTAGTTTAGTTGCTAAGTTCAGTGGTTTATATAAGCAGTCTGTGAACTTTATCGAATTATACTTTTTCTCCCTTTTTTTACTCGTTTCTTTATTATTAAAAATCATAGGCTCTCCGGCAAGCTTGGATGTCGACGAAGCTCACGGCTCAATCTTCGAAACTCTTTGCCAACTCAGTTGCTGCATGGGCTCTACTTCTTCAGGTTGATTTTGATTTTTTTATTGATTTCTGTAATTGGAATACTGTACAGAGGCCGTATTCATCAACACACAGGGGAGCCCTACCTAGGCTCACGAGTGCTCTGAGTCGCTTCTGATCTCGACTCTTTAGCTCCCTGGGGAGGCCAGGGAGGGCTCCCTGCGTGTTGGTGAATTCGGCGTCTGTACTGTAATAAAATATTAGTCTGATAAGCTTAGATGCAAAAATGAAAGTGTAAATACAAGAGTTATACGTAAAGGTATAAGAAAAGTGTGTGGAATTTTAAAGGTAGAATATGAAAATAGACATACACTAGTAAGAATGTTATGAGGCAGTTTGCTTTCCAAACAAGAAATAACCCCGTGAGAGTGGTCTAAACTAAACGTGATAGCTGTCTGGACCAATTACTGTTATTGTATGTTTTCGTACTTCTGTTGTCATGTGTCATCCATATTCTTTGTTGTAGAACGTCGAGAGTCAAACCGTACTTACCGCCCTGCAAGACGAGCCGAAGTTGGTCACGTACTTGGAGTCGACAAATGCTGATATTCGTGTGGCAGGTGGGGTGTTTTTATTGTCTTGTATTTTATAGCTTTGTTCCTTTTTTGGCGTTACCGGTTGACAGTACAACTTTTTCCCTGAGATAGTGGAGCATGAGGGTTAGAAGCGACCTAACGCGCAACGCACTTAATAATATTCTAAAATTCGAAAGAAAACAAAATTCCTGAGCCGGGGATTAGGTGTGCACTTCTATTATAATAATTTATTACGCACACATACAATTCATGAGAAAAATATATGCAACGTACAGTTTTGTCGAGTAAAGCAACAGTAGCACAAATACAAAAATGAAGAATAAATAAAGTGACACATTATACAGAAATCTATGAAGCTAAGTGCGGAGTTTCCTCAATCATAATAGAAGTTCTATGTACAAATGAATGCCTACGAACCATTTTAGTTGCTCTGGGAATAACGATCCTACTCCTGCGCCTACGGGATTAGCTTTATAGTAGACAAGGCAGTAGGGGCATGTTGAGACTTGATGTCTGTTTATTGCGTAGAGTAAGTTGTGTAGTAGCCTTTCACTGAATTTTCTAAATATTGTTTCTGTGTTCTTCCAGCTGGCGAGGCGCTTGCTCTACTCTATGAATTGGCCGAAACAGTTCGTCCCGGAACCACTTTCCCCAATCACAATCATGTTCTTGAGGTATATTATTAAATTATTATTGCTTATTTTTTCTCAGGCGAATTAGATGAGGGCGCAAGCCCCACAGCTTGTTGCCCTGTTCCTGTTGTCTTGGAAAGGGTTTAGTTCTTGTTTTGTATGCCCCGGTTTCTCTGTTTGGGACTTGTGTTTACTAACAAGTTATGGAATATCGGAGCAGAGTAAGATTCTATGTTCTTTAATGTTTAATGTATTCATTTTTTTAGCTCCTGCGCGGACTGTGCAATGTCACTGGAAAAGCAAAGGCAAAGAGGGAGAAACGGGTTCAGAAATTGACATTCAGGTAATAAACTTTTTTCAAATCATATCGAATGTTGCTTATTATCCTTTTTTATTTGCAATTTTTGATAAGTGAATGTGTCTAATAGACTAATTTCCCGTTTTGGTTGCGGTTTCGAGTGACGAATCTCCGGCTCATTCTTTCAATGATTTTCTTTTGTTCCAGCAAACCAAGTTCCAAATATAAGTTTGTGTAGTACACTTGCGCTGTTGAAATAATTTAGTATTTTTGGTTTTGGTGAAGTGGTGAAGTCAAGAAGTGACCAAGTAACAGGTGACTGTGATATATGAATTTCATTTGTTTTCGCGATTTCAGGCAAATTCTCGCGTTCATTTCGCAAGGCGAAGCACCCGAGTTGAAAGTCAAGTTCACGAATAGTCAGACACTGTTCCTGGAGTCGTGCTGGTCGAGACTCATCTACGATCTGTGCACTGATGTGAGTTTGGATTTTTGAGTTCTGTTGGTTACTGTAGTTTAAGCGGAATTGGTGCTTCCTTTTATGCCAGTTTTGGTTTTCATATTGCAATTGTAATTATATTTGTTTTCTTCTGAAACTTTGCCTTGCCTCAAATGTTTTGGGTCTTGTTCTACTAGGAGATCATTTGTTGGCTGGTTTGTTATAGATACCTGGAATCATATTATTTCCATTGTTTGCAAACATTCCAAACACATTTTGACTGTTCACTGACGACTCCGCAAGATTGCGGTTTGCGAATTTTGAGAATTCATTTCGGATGAATGTAAGTGCGTAGATGAGTGTCAAGTGTCAACGATAGTGTTTCCAGTTGTTACGTGGTGGAATGATGCGTCACTTGCGTGACAACCAGTTGCTGAGAGAGATTTTCGATCTAGGAGCGCCTGAAGAAGAACCCGAGGAGAAAATGAGAAAGGCCACTCGGGTAAGTTGATATTCTTTTTTTTATGTGATCGGTTTTCTTTTCCATACATTGTGTGCTTGATGATACTGTATCCTAAACATCGCGGTAAAGAATTTAAATTGTGGTATTATGGGATACCATGTTTTGAATAATTGGTATTGGCGTGTCTATTGTTTATTGAATCATAAGACGACCATAGCTTTAAAAAAGGTGGTTAGACCCGTCTTCGCAGGGTCCCTTGCCTGAAATACACGGTCCGGCCTGCTCTGGGTTTTTTATTTAATACGGTTACAGTAGGCATCGAGATTTGACAGGAAAAAAAGTGGTTAAGTTAGTCACTACTCACTACATATACGTATTAAAGGGACTGTCAAGCCGGTTTTGCATGTTGGGCTCAGAAAAAAGCTTGCCTTTTGAAGGTAAGGAAAGTGAAAATAAAAATAAACAAAAACTTTCATGTAAGAAGAAAAACGATTTCAAACCCCTCCAAAAAACTCCTTCAGTATGGGATTCGAGTCGTGTGGACAAAACCAGAACTATTCTCTGCCGCAGGACCGTTTGCTGTTAGACAGCAAAGAAAAAGAGGAGGGCGCGAGAGAAATTTGTTTAAGTCAGCAAAGAAAAAGAGGAGAGCGCGAGAGAAATTGTGTAAACTACGGTAGAGCGTGTTATAGAATATCTGTGAATCAGGCTTGACATGCCCTTTAATATAATGTAGAGCGTAGTAGAGAGCTTTGGTGAATTTGTTCTTATTTCGAATTCTTCCAAAATCTCCTCATTCAGCAAGCCGTTTACGACAGTGCCACTAAATACCGGCAACAACAACGCTCAAAGATGCGAGATCGTCGGGCGGGTGCAGCTTGGTAGGGATATAATTGTTGTGGTTTGTGGTTATGATTTCCAGCTCTATCCTGGTTGTAAACCCCGGAGCGTAAGTGAACATGGTATATTTACGTATGTGTTTGATGTCAGATGTCACCCACCGACTTACGCCCAGGTTCTAACCATTTATTCATAAATTCAATTATCTCTGGTTACTCGTGCACTGGTAATCTTTCCATATGAAATATTTACCAGAGCTATAGAATATTACAGTTTTCTCGTATTTCCAATGTCCACGTGTCCTGCTTTCCTTCTTTGTTCTTTCTTTCCCAACCTTTCGATTCTGTTTGGCATTCTTATTTGTACAGTAGATTCTATATCCTCTCGGTTACCAGGAGCTTTTTGTGGCCTCCCGGTTTAGTTTGGCATTTGTAGTAGTATACTGTGTGACCGTTATTGTACACGAATTGATGTAAGTCCGTTTTGGAAGGCACGGTATTCTTAATTTTTATTTTAATCATTGAGCTTTTATGTTCCACCATATTGGTGCATTGTACATCTAAATCATATCCCTTCTATTGATTAAACGTCTTTTGAAAAAATTACGTCGCTTACGGCTCACTGTCTTATGTTTTTGTAATATTATGCTTAGCTTGGTAATAGCTAGATCTAAGTAAGGTTACTTGTTAACCTGATGCGTTACATAGATTTTGTGTGTCAATTTGATGTGTTTTGTCGATTTGGCTGTTAAGTATCGCTAGTATTGCTAAAGTGATTGTTTTTCCAAATGTAGATTATTTTGTTTGTTTACCATATTTGTTAGATAACCCGCTAGATGTAGTTTTTGTATTTGCCGAGATGTGAGATATAATATTGATTGATTTTTTGTATTCTGGGTGATTTTTATATTTTGAGGGAATTTATAGATAAGGTAAGCAAATAAAAATACAGTACTCTTTTTGTCAGTAAAACCCAGAATATATTGTTGGTTCTTTAGTGCTTTTATTGAGGTTATGTCTTTTCTTAACTTTTTGTCATTGAATTATTATATTCCTTTTGGATTTGCTTTCTAGACTTACTTGTATTTTGTATTGCTCGTAATCAAACTCTTATTGTAAGTAATTGTTGTGTGACTCCCTAATAAATATTTTTTTCGAAGTACTAAAACTATTCGCTGACACCCATGTATAGCACTAAAATATAATAATGACAGCAAAAGACTGACTAATTGGTACAACAGTAATTTCAATTTTAACATATAATATCTAACTTAACCTATTCACTATATTTCATATTATTAACCATACTAATCAACTAATACATAACTATTATTTCAAAAACTAACCAACTAATGCATAACTATTACTTCACATGACATCATAACACACACACATCATCTCACAAACACACACACCAAAACACACATAATCTCACACCACACTACAAACTACAAAAATAAATATAATTGTACTCGAACATTAAAAACCAAACAATTAATTAATTGCAATCAATTGCTCGTAATGGCTACCCTAAGAATATTATTATCAAAATGTTCGTTAAAGGTTTCCATGTATATCCCATTATTTCACATAAGTTTAAGGTATCCCCGAAACATCTCTCTTCTTGGGCTCATGATATTTAGATTACAGACTATACAAGACCAAAGTACAAAATACATGGTTGAGCTATGGGTGCAAAGGGTACCGCAACGCGTACGCTACACTGTTTAGTGGTAACTTAGAGAGTTAATATGCACTATTGTACTATTGATCCTAACGCATCCCATTTTTGGCACGTTATTTAATGGTTTTCATTTCCATTATTATACTTGTTTTGTAAATAATATTTTACGTCAATCTTAATGATAAATTTTCTGTGATATACTATCAGGGTGTCGCACTGACGAGAACCCCCGCCCTGAGAAATCCTCGTCTGCGGCTAGGGGGTCGAAACGAGGTCCGTGTTAACACGGTATAAGATTCAACTTATACATCTTACATCTTAGACACTAAGTTTTAGTTAATATTCACTTTTCATTGATTTTTTTTTTTCTCACATCTTTTCATATTTTATAGTAGAATTTCTTCACTTATAATTTGTTTTAATTGTTTGAGGTCTAGGACGTTGACTGTTGGAGGATTCAATTCCCCACGTCTCGTCTGACGACTTTATATGTTTGCAAATGTATATTATATTATATAATTTTCCTACCATTTTGGTGGGCCAAGTCCCCTGGGACTATCCTCTATCTTTTGGGATGGAGGGGGGGGGGGGGGGGGGGGGGGGGGGGGGGGGGGGGGGGGGGGGGGGGGGGAGTATGCTCTTATGAGCATTCTAACCTACCGCAAGGTGGGTCAAGTCCTTATGGACTACCTTACTCATCATCATTATTTTGATTATTTCTAAGATTTAACGCATAGTTTATTCACATTTTTCCGTATTTATCCTTCTACATTATTTATGAGATTTTGTACACAGCCATATATCTACTTATTGGTATATCTACTAAGTTTCCTACCATTTTGGTGGGCCAAGTCCTTTGGGACTATCCTCTATCTTTCGGGATGGAGTAGCTCTTAGGAGCTTTCAAACCTACCGCAAGGTGGGTCAAGTCCTTACGGACTACCTATATAGCTCATTCCTTGAGCTACTTTCTTTCTTTCTATCTAATTTTCTATGTACATAACTATCTAGATATTATTTATTCACTTATCTTTATATATTGTTATTCCTTTGTTCTTCTATTGCAGTATTTCAATAGTTTCCTAGTTTATCATCTAATACTTTTAAACATATTCTACATTGCATATTTTACTTTGAACACTTCGCGCATTCCGTTTTGCGAACACTATCAAGACTTACTATTGCATTTTATATGGGTATTATTTGAGACGTTATCAACTCTTTATTGGGTATTCGGGTCATACGTACTGTTACATACGTGTAGCAGACCAATATATTTTGTTTTTATTTATTTATTATTTTATAATTATAATTTTATTATAATTTTATTGTTTTTTATTTTTATTATGGTTTCTTTTCTTACAATAATATTATTTATATTTTTCAAATTATTCAATATTCTATATACACCCATATACATGCTATATTTTTACACGTCGGATGTTTATGATCTGTAAGAGGCCCAATGATCAAATATAAAACTAACACTATATGATATGGCCTCTTGTTGCTATGATGGGAGAGAACTGAAATGCTATATCTTATCTTTCACACTTCTATGATCATTCTCAACTCTGTTAGGGACACAGGCGGTTAAATGGTGCTAAATAGGGAGCACACCGTAAGTCCCTGAGGAGCCCTAGCAACAACGTGGGAGAGGTTTCTACCTTGTAACCTCCACGGAGTCCTTAGTTTGGGCTGAAGTGCTCCCTAAAGCACCTTACCTCTGAAAGCTGGGGACGGCTGATAGAGGAACATCGTTTGTCCTGCTAACAAACATACTGAGTATTTTCTTCTTCGTTCGTTAACTTCAAAAAAGCTGGGCCCGAAAATAAATATAACTTCTTTGGACGGTTCTCAAGAATTTGGTGTTCCTTGTGGTAGTAAAAGATGTAAATTATGTCCTAATATTGCGTATGAACGCATTATACGCAGTAGTTCTACTACATATTTCTCTAATTTGTATGGCACTTCCAACTCTAATTGTTCTACCAAAGGCATAGTATATTGCATAACATGCGGTAAGTGCGGTATACAGTACGTTGGAGAAACGAAACGATCTCTTAAAGCGCGATTAGTGCAACACCGCTGGCATTTCAATAAGAATTCGAAAGATACAATCCTTTATAAACACTACTCTGAATGCCAAGGTGATGTAGGAAATAAAACATTTCACCTTCATATCCTAGACGCGCTAGAAGAAAATAATGATGATTCTATTAGGAAAAATAAAAAGAATTATTTTGGATCAAACTTCTGAACAGCGCTTTTCCATATGGCCTTAATGATCAAATCAAAGGCTATGGCATTATAAGTGATCGCAGTAAGTCAGGTCTAGGCAATGCGAACATCCCATATTGGTCAATTAAGGTCACTCGTCCTTACAAGATTCGAGGTCCTAGAAGAAGAAGGCGAGTGAATCACGACCAAGCTAATATACCCGATCTAGCTAACGTACCCACATACGACCAACTAAAACAATATAATTTTTCGCTGCGTAAATCTACGAAAAAGTTCCTCCTGCGTGAATATCACGAAAGTGGTATTACATATAGTGAGCGTAAATGCATAGAGGCGCTATGTGGTACGCTTACTATGCCAAAACGAGACAGTAAAGCTATGGTAAAACCGAAGACACCCGATTTTAAGTTATGGATCCCATTCTGTGATGATCTGCAGTTCCCTAATTTACAATACATAATTAAAAAGTATATAAAAGAGCTTTTCCGTAACAATAACATTAGTTTAGAAAAGCGTCCCTCCATTGGATTCTTTTATAGGTATAATATCCCGAATGGTCCTAAGTTCTTTAACTATAAGGATCACATTGTCGGTGATACTATTATCACGCGTTGCCACTGCAATAATTATCTGCACCTATGCACTGATAAAGAAAAAATCGCTTTTAACAATGACTTTCATATAGTTACCGGAAATGCTAATATTTTTTCGTGCTCATTTCCTAAAGCTGTGAAAGTACTTAAAAAAGGTACCAAACATAGGGAAGCTTACAACTCCAAAGTATTGAATAAAGCATTATTTGAATTACGAGAAGACCTTATAGACAAATTAAACAAATACATTAACAAGAACAAGTTAAGTATAGTTTTTCCATCAAATTTGAAAGATTTACTTGTATTTAATTGCAATATTAGAGATTCGATAGATAGCAAAGAAGAACTCATAAATATTAGAAAGCAATTTGTAATTACGTGTGTTGATAAGGCACCTAGTAATTTTTGCTTTACGTGTCCTATTTTATATAAAATGTACTTGGATAAGGAGCTAGGTAACGTCAACGGACGTATTATTGGGAATGACACATATGCTCCTTATAACACACGACCCGTGTTAGATATAATAAGTGATCACAAAGTAGTTTCCAGGCTGTTTAAGGTAAAACTAGAAGAAAAAGATATGATATTACCTAATATTTATGCTATTCCTAAACTACACAAAGAAACTATAAAAATGAGATTCATAACAGCAGCAAAACACAGTAGTTTAAAGGAATTGTCCGTTATAACGCAAAAAGTCTTAAAACATTTAAAAAATCACTTTAAAAACTATTGCACTGCTTCGTGTAACTGGTCCAATAATACCTACGTACACTTTTCTATTGATAATTCTATGGTAATTACTAATGGTACATCTGATATTGCAAAATATAATAAGGTTAAGACCCTAGATTTTTCTAGCCTTTTCACCAATCTACCTCATGATGTTATTATTTGCAATATCTTTGATCTGATAGATTTATGCTTTAAAAACGCCGGACGTGAGTTCCTTAATGTAGGATATAAAACATGCTTTTATACCAACAAAATCACTGATGCTAGTTATTCCAAAAGGGAGATAAAAGAAATGGTCACATATTTAATCAAAAATAGTTTCCTCGTTTACAAAGACCAAATTTACCATCAAATAAAAGGTGTCCCCCAAGGAGGCAACGCTTCTCCACTCTTAGCAGATCTTACTCTCTCTATGCTAGAATTTAGATATCTTAAAGAGGCTGCAAACAGAAGTGTCAGTCTTAGAAGCAAATTATATCGATATATGGATGATATACTAATGTTTTATAATGATGATGAAATGCCAAGTAAATTAAAAGATATATACCCCAATTCGCTTACTTTAGAACAAGCCAATGTATCAGATACAGAGGCTGCATTCCTAGACATACACCTCAAAAAACAAGACAGCTGGATTATAAATTTGTACAACAAGACCGATGATTATTCATTTGAAGTTAACCGATTTCCTATGTACGATACCCAACTGTGTATGTCAGTCAGGCATAACTGTATAATAGGTGAAACTATTAGAATCAGCCGTTGTACTTCAAATATTAGCCTATTTAAAAGTAAATTAAAGGAACTGCACTGTAAGCTTACTCGTAATGGCTACCCTAAGAATATTATTATCAAAATGTTCGTTAAAGGTTTCCATGTATATCCCATTATTTCACATAAGTTTAAGGTATCCCCGAAACATCTCTCTTCTTGGGCTCATGATATTTAGATTACAGACTATACAAGACCAAAGTACAAAATACATGGTTGAGCTATGGGTGCAAAGGGTACCGCAACGCGTACGCTACACTGTTTAGTGGTAACTTAGAGAGTTAATATGCACTATTGTACTATTGATCCTAACGCATCCCATTTTTGGCACGTTATTTAATGGTTTTCATTTCCATTATTATACTTGTTTTGTAAATAATATTTTACGTCAATCTTAATGATAAATTTTCTGTGATATACTATCAGGGTGTCGCACTGACGAGAACCCCCGCCCTGAGAAATCCTCGTCTGCGGCTAGGGGGTCGAAACGAGGTCCGTGTTAACACGGTATAAGATTCAACTTATACATCATACATCTTAGATACTAAGTTTTAGTTAATATTCACTTTTCATTGATTTTTTTTTCTCACATCATTTCATATTTTATAGTAGAATTTCTTCACTTATAATTTGTTTTAATTGTCAGTAAAACCCAGAATATATTGTTGGTTCTTTAGTGCTTTTATTGAGGTTATGTCTTTTCTTAACTTTTTGTCATTGAATTATTATATTCCTTTTGGATTTGCTTTCTAGACTTACTTGTATTTTGTATTGCTCGTAATCAAACTCTTATTGTAAGTAATTGTTGTGTGACTCCCTAATAAATATTTTTTTCGAAGTACTAAAACTATTCGCTGACACCCATGTATAGCACTAAAATATAATAATGACAGCAAAAGACTGACTAATTGGTACAACAGTAATTTCAATTTTAACATATAATATCTAACTTAACCTATTCACTATATTTCATATTATTAACCATACTAATCAACTAATACATAACTATTATTTCAAAAACTAACCAACTAATGCATAACTATTACTTCACATGACATCATAACACACACACATCATCTCACAAACACACACACCAAAACACACATAATCTCACACCACACTACCACCTACAAAAAACATAATCTCACATCACACTACAAACTACAAAAATAAATATAATTGTACTCGAACATTAAAAACCAAACAATTAATTAATTGCAATCAATTGCATTCAACACAAAATTCGAACATACACATAAATCAATCACACAATCTTCAAGCAAACTGTTAATTTTCTTGTTAATTTTCTTTATACATAGTTATTTTATATCTTTCTTGTATTCATTCCTTTTTTTTTTTGAATCTCCTATCCCATAAAGCTGTGGTCATCGTACTGATGAGACCCAACTACAGCAAAATCCTCGTATACGATCAGGGTCGAAACGGGGTTATCATGTTAAAGAACATGATACACTTTGTCTCTCAATACTCTCATTTATACTTTTCCTTATATTACTGTAACTCTATTTACTTCTTTTTTAAATTTATGGTTTAAAAGTCTGGGGCACAAAGTAAAGCAAAAAAATGGCTACGTATTTATGTTATCGTTGATGCATCTAAGACATGATACTGCTATGGTTGTAACTTGAGTTGCAAATGGCGAACTCTTGGCTAAATCTACTGTTGAATATCGCCGAAATCAGCCGCTACGCTGATGACAAGCCGCGAACGAAAGGCAAGAACATTGGCGAAAAAGCGGCGCACTTGGAGGTGCGCGATGTGTGCCATAAATGCGCCAGTCGAAAATTTGCTCCTTTCGCTCGTCAGATGGGGTTTTAGCGTCTTAGCGACCTCTCATAATCATACATATTTGTTTGTGGCCTTCATCTACAACAATTTTCTTATAGTAAAGAAAATCGAAGGTCCAGCTTGTAACACACTTGTAACTTGGTAAAACGTTTGCGAAAGGGAGGCTTTTGGTCGAGTTTGTAAACATTACATACATACTTTGCAGTGGACAAGATGACAAACAAATAGAGAGAGACGGTCAATTCTACTTTGAAACAATTGAAAAGACCTTTTCATTCGGTCGGCGGTGCAGTATCTGATGCCATGTCTGAGGTTGAACTTAACCTTTTTCTAAAAACATTGAAACTCTATATAGCTTTCACATTTCATTTAGTCGCCAACGAGTAGGGTTTTATAGTTTCATCCCGGCTTTTTGTTAGCGCGTAACCCCGTAGATTTGTTCATGTGCGCTATCATCCGAACAATTGTCGCGCCCATACAATTGGTGTTCACAGTGGCAATTTGATAACAAAAGACCCTCTCTCCGCTTTACATTTGCGCGCAACGCACCAGGCGAGTTCCATAATTTACGTCCTGTACGCTGGTCCTCAGGCGCGCAGCGCGGAAATTGGTAGCCGCGTAGTTTAGAAAGATAGTAGATTTGCATTCAAAAATTCGAGACGCAGAGAAACCTCTTTTCTGCGCCTCCACCTTCCCATGTTAAAAAGCCATTTTTGTCCGCGGACGCGGTGACGCATTTAAGCGCAGCGCGCCTGAGAACGTAGTAGTTGATCAGTACAGTTATAATTATAATGTGGATTTCATCTGGAAGCACAACTTCCCACTTTTCGCCCTCTTATGTTTGTTCGGTCAGTATGTATTACGGTGTTCGCGCGCTCGTCTCATTTCACTTCTGTGCATGCATAGGCCCTTATATTTTCACAAAACAAACACATGTCTCTCTCTCTGTCTCTCTCTCTCTCTCTCGCTCTCTCTCTCTCTCTTTCTCTCTTTCTCTCTTTCTCTGAAGCACTTCTCATCAAATAGAAAGTCTATTCAATTCGTCACTGAGAACTTCTCGTGTCTTGGTCTATACGCGCGGTGTTGCATGAGGTAGTTGCAATACGCAATTATATCTGCGCTGCGAATAACGGTAATACCACAGGAAATGGGTGAACCCATTTGGTGACGGTTCACTGGTTTTTTCGTGGGCCTGCCCATTTGGTGACCAACTTGTGACCAAGTTTCGTCGAAAACCGTCATCAACTGGTCAACAAATGGTCACGAACCAGTCACCAGATGGTTTTTTCGGTGAAAACCATCTGATGATCTGCCAACGACGGTTTTCTGTGGTTTCGACATTATTTCGTTTTCCTGTGAATACGCCAATTTAAATTTTTTTTAAATTTCGTTTTACGCTTCAAGAGCGTGCACCTTTATTCAAGGGAGTTCAATGCACAATTTCAAGGTTTTGCTTATGACATGTTCCGCAGAGGTCCTGAGCAGTAGGCGACGAGTTCCAGATGACAAATTGCTCGACGTCTTCGGGCTAGGGCCAGGAGGGATCGCCCATGATTCCCTCGCCTGGTGGTGGTTTCAAGGGTGTCACGGGCCGGAATCGAACTCGGGTCGATTGCCAATCATCTCTAGTTGTCCGGAATTAATGTTATAGTGAGGATTTTGTATAGATTTCCTGGCATATCGGCATATGTGGATGAAGTAACAGCATTACAATTCCCGATACTTGTGAACATATCACTGTGTGAGTGTTATTTTATTGAATATGTAAAACAGCTGCAAAACACTATTTTTTTCTCGCTCTCTCTCTCTGTCTAGACAGTCTATGCGCGGGTTCTACTTTTTTAAGAGATGAGGTCATGTCATTTGCAAACCTTTTTGAAAACCACTCCATAGCGGAAAACCACTCCATACACATACTCCATAGCGGTGCGCAGCTTACAAAAAATGGATGGGCCCAGGCATGGCGGCCCACCATTTCGGGCTTGGTGTAGGCCTGCTGACGGCGATCTTCAACTTTCTTGTGTATTTTTGTTCGCATACCTACGCCACGCATACACCTGGCGCACACCAAGCGCACCAGCCGCCCACATTTTCTGTGTCTCTCGAGCCATGTTCTGACTTATCTCCTTGAAATATTGCTCTCGGGAGCTCCGAGTTGTGAAATGGTGATAATTCAAAGGGTCAGACTCACGAGAAATTATGTTTATTGAACACTTTGATTTCATGAATCCTCTACTTTACTTGTGCTATCAACACCCATTCCTGTAGACGTAGCCTTGAATTCTCCGCTCATTTTGCAAGGCAAGAAGTGAAAAATCAATATTCCATTTCCAGGACCCATCCCCTTAAAAAAGTTCTATATGATCTTTTTCTATCATTTTATCCTCTCATCTCTTGATTGGACAAACACTTTTTTCAAGTGTGTATAAACAAATAACGGCGGATCTTCACCTTAATCCTTCTACATTTTTTCTTACTAAATTGATTTATTAAATATTATATTATATTTAAAGGATTGTTCATTTATTTTATTAATTTATTAGATACCAGTCGGCTCGCGCCGCCTGAGGCGACTTACATGGAAATATGATTGGTTTAGCATGGGCATACTTATATACAAAGCTTCAAACGTATCATAAGAAATTCACATAATAGGAAACAATTGCATATGCATGCATCGATATTGAGCTGCGAAACTCTTTTTATACCCGAACACGAAATTTGCATTTCGTAACGCACATCGGTATGCAAATTAGGCTACAGTTACTCTTTTATATAATAAGAAGATTATATTATATTAATTTATAAGCTCATGAAAAGAAACGCGCACTTCTCTAAAATAAATATGATGTACGTTTCTGCATTTGAATATATATCAGCAACGTATATTTGTTTCATTGAATGTCTCTTGTTGCAACCTCTGTAAAAAAACTTATGACCCAGTTGAATCTCTAGCCTAATTGTAAGCCTAGGATCATGCATCATGCTTATGCTTTCCGTTAGAGGGTCAGGCAGTCAGGCTCACGGGATAAACAATATTTTTATACTTTAATATAATATTCCTATTCTCCATACGAGTTTACACATGGGAACGCCATTATGTGGATATAGCTATTAGACGCGGTAATTATAATGTCCGGACTCTCCGTATTATCGTACATTTGCGTTTAAACAGAGTGTTATTCAGACTGTATGCAAATTTAGAATTGTCGCTTATAATACTAGCAAAATGCTTCGATTTGCATACAACTTAATGCATACGTACAGCTTCCCCCTTAATATGCAAAAATTACGATAATATGTAGTGTCCGGATATTATAATTGCCGATTCTAATTGATGTATCTAAACAATGACATTTCCATGTGTATACTCGTATGGAGAATAGGAATATTATATTAAAGTATACAAATATTGTTTATCTCGTGAGCCTGACCCTTTATTTAAATATGAATATGAATAGAGGTAATATAATTGCTAAGGTATTAGAGAAAAAGAGTCCAAATCTGACTGAAAGCACTGAAGGCTGAAGGAACAAAAACAGAAACATTGTATGCGAGCCGAAAAGTTGCGACGTGCGTTAAAAGTTTGTCGCCGTTTCGCGCGACCCGCAATTTTATGCTAAAAAGGTTGCCAAATACATTTTGCCCACAAAATTCACTTCACCACGCCCATTTTTTGAATTAAAGGAAGGCAGTCACGATATTTTCGCAATTTTTATTTAATTTTTATTAAATATAGGAAGTTATGAGAAAACACTCGATACCAATACCAATTTCCAGAAAAATAAACTCGGGGAGAGAATTAACTGAGGATGGGAGTTATTCGACTACAGTAGATACGAAATTGTCCTTGCAAAGTCTCATTATAAATAAATATCCTGCGGTGTTAGACAATTGTGATAATATGCTGTCACTGCTGGGTATTCACTCTCGGCTGCAATCCGGGCAATTGCTTTCATGCACATATATTGTTATCCAGTCACTCCCATTCTCAGTGAATTATCTCCCTGAGTTCGTTTCTCTTTAACTTCATATTGGTACCATATTTTCCTTTACCTCTTCCTATATTTAAAGAAAATCAGATAAAAATTGCGAAAATATCGTGACTGCGTTCCTTTAAAACGCATATTTGAACATAATATGCATATATTTTGATCAAGCTCCATTCCCTCTAATAAGCCTTGTTAGTAGTACCTAAAACCTAAAACCGACAGTAATATGATATAATGCAGTCAGTTGATGGCGGAAACTAGTTTTCAGCTTTTTTTCGTATTTATACCTTTTCAATACGATTATTTTTGAGTAATTCGGGATGTAATTGATATTGAATGTCACTGTGAATAGTTGGTTGTGTTTTGGGATCTTCATTTTTTTTATCAATATACTTTTGTAGTTTATAATTTTTCTTCTACAATAGTCTACAAGCCGAGAAAATTGGTTAACAGTTGAAATTGGTGCTCTATCGCTCTATGCATATGAGAGATGAGAGAGCAACCGCTGACACGATATCCCTTTAAAACTAAACGTTAACCCATTTTCTCATTTCTAGTAGAAGAATAAATTTTTCTCGACCTTGAAATGGCTAAATGTTTTCCAATTCGGGGGCTCGCGCACACAGAAAAAAAACGCAATTTACAAGGTGTGGCATCTTGCAATTAAATGGTCCCAGTTCCCAGCTATGACAGAAATGCTTCCATAAACATAGATGAACGATTTAGTTTTCCTGATATTTTTATGTTTATTTGTTTTAGGATACGTACATGGAAGTAGATTATTTCATGGATTATTCAGTTTTAATTTTAGATCGTACTCTACCGGCCATAAGCCACCGTAGAAATCGTTTTACTCATACACGGAAAATTTACATATCGATTTTTAATTAGTACCTGACCCTGTATGACTTTCTTTTGAATGAGTTCTTTTCCCTTATTGTAATTTTGTAATTCATTGTAAAATTAAAACAATCATCCATTTCAAAACATTGGCATTCATCGGAATTAATATGTAATGTTTTCTGCATTTTTTCTCTATTTCAAAAAGGTTTGTTTTGAGAGACTCCCTGTGCACTAACCATTAGGCGTGGGAATATAGGCCAAGAGTTAGAGTCAGAGTTAGAGTTTAGACTACTTTCAAACTTCCCGCCGCCTTTGTCTTCATAAGAGAGTGACAAAAAGAGCCGCTATGACCACGCTCAATTGAGTTTACTTTCTGGAAGCATTGGGTGGGCAAGTTACTTATTGTTAGGGTGTAACTTAGGACTTGGAAGCAATACTTTACAACTTACACTGGTTGCAACACGATCGGTTTTTTTAAAATCATTTTAACCTCTCAATAAACTTGGAAAACCGAGGAAAGTTTTCGTAAAAAACGGTGCGCTCGCTGTATGCGGAATAGAAGTGGCCTGCAATTGTGCGCGCAGATCTCGCGCCGCTTGCATGTCAACTTTTAGGTTTAAGTTTTGTTAATCTTCTGCCACATTTTTCAAAATTATCATTGATGTGTTGCATGTGAGAATGTTTGGACTACTCTTTGTTTTGAATTGAGTATGCCATATAGGAAAAGCTTACGGAGATGTAATATTACAAAACAAAACAGAATTGGCAAATTTCTTTAGTTTTTGTAGTTTGCTCTAATCGAATCTTTTGAATGTACCAGCTATACGTCTCTCTCTCAATTCTCTTTCATTCTGCCTCACTCTCTACCTCTATCTTCATCTCTATAATTTGTCTCTCTATCAACATCTCTCTCTCTCTCTCTCTCTCTTTCTCTCTCTCTCTCTCTCTCTCTCTTTCTCTCTCTCTCTCTACTCTTATATGTTCAAGCTTTCTCCCTGATTTTGCGATTCCTTGCTTGTTGCACTAGAATCACAAACATGACACTGTTGGTCATTTCGTTTATTTACCAGTGATCTCTGCTTATTCAATGGACCGTTTTCTTATATCCATTGGTTTTCACTTAACTAACAATATGCTTTTTTACATTACTTAGCACATAATGACTGACAGATATTCCACGTAATATATGTCACTAAAATTGACAGCTTCCGTTCCCTTAGCAGCTGGAACGTAGGTTTTGCACACAAAAAGATAAGGTAAGGTTAGACTCACAATCAGCAGGAGTTGAGCCAGAGATACTAGGAAGTAACTCAATGTTTCTTGAGGAAAATCAACTGAAGGGCTAGCCCTAACCTATAAATGGACTACTAGATTTTCTAGGGATATGGCTGCTAAATTTGGATATAGAATAGCTGCTAATTTTTTTATCAGAACTGTCTCTTAGAAATTTACCACTTGATTTTGTAGTGTTCAATTATCCTTGCTGAATTACTGTATAAAACAAGATAATTTGTTCCACGGACGCTGACGAAATTATATATGAATCACATTTTTTTTGTTCAAATGATGAATATTTTATTTATTTATTAGGGAACATGGAGAATATTAATGAGTAATAAATTGAAGTGCCGAACTGACATTGGGCAGGCATGCGCATGGCATAGTTATTGCATCCCAGCGTTTGTGTTTTTTCTCCCTACTATGCTTTCTGTATTTTCTCCATGTTTCAATTAACATTTAAATCAAACTTGTCATCTTCAATGTTAATTTATTGAAAATTTACACTCTAAATTAGTGAATAATCAAAATAAAATCGGTTATAGTGGAACATTGCTATTCGCTATGCAAGCTTTTCCACGAAGTAGATCTACTCCTGGAGTAATTTTTTTAAAGAGATATAGCATATGTATAACATCGGTTTTTTGAAAAGGAAAATTGATCCTGTACGCAGATTACTGCGCGACGCTGCGCGAGTTTTTTTTAATTACATTAATTTGCGTACAACACATGGAAATGTAGTTTCCAGCATGCATTTCAAAAACAGGCCGTTATATCGCTTTAAGTTCTACCTTGTGTTTTGCACATTCGTGAACCTACCCGTAATGGCAGTTTTATCATTTTTTTAATATATAATTTCATTTCAGAGGATCTCTATGCAGTGAAAATACGATGTTGTTAACCTTATTCTTATATTCACTCTTATCTACGGTTTCTTCCTTAAATGTACTGATTTACACCACTTCTGTTGGCCATTCA
The DNA here is from genome assembly GCA_036852015.1 of Pelodera strongyloides. Taxonomy (NCBI): domain Eukaryota; kingdom Metazoa; phylum Nematoda; class Chromadorea; order Rhabditida; family Rhabditidae; genus Pelodera; species Pelodera strongyloides. Next base: position 113,587 of record JAANDG010000127.1, on the reverse strand, counting down.
CATTTAAATTATCATGGAAAATTGGCCGATATTCTTGTGGAAGCGGGACACAATGTGGTCAGTTGATGATTATCATTTATTTGGATTAATTTATTACTTTTTGATATCAATATTAAATAGCAATATGTCTGTATTTATTCATTTTTTTTACTAATCGTAAACACAAACGTAGGACCAACACATCCCTTTTTGTTGAATGTTATATACGTTTACCGTGAAACATAGGAATTTTTGAATTGTTGAAATTAAGTTTTTCAAACCAGTGACTTGAAGTAGAGCAACCCAAAAGCACTTGCGGGGGTCCGGGTGAGGAATAATACTGCTTTGCTTGGTCTACTTATTGTTTCGCAGTTTCTTATGTCGCCGCGATATAGGGTTTTAGTATGTATGTGTACGGTAGTTGGAAAAGTATCAGAAAGATTTATCCTGACAGTGATAGAGTGTATGTATGATATAGTAAAAAATAATAATTCAATTTCAAATGATGACTAGCGGACCGATAATATAAAATTAGGAATGCACGTATGATGCTAACGATGACTAGTACATCGATAGTACGAATCTAGACGCCCTGAACATGAATAGTACATCGATAGTATAAATCTAGACAATCGTCGTCAATGAGTGGAATCCGATCTTCAAAATGGTCCCTACAAAGGCTGAAGTGATCACATTGCCTGCTTCGGAACAGGCAGTCGCCATTCAGAAAAAAGGAGAAGAGGGCACACTTGTCGGATTCTGGGTGGTCGATTATGACGATGTATGGGGAGCTGTGCAGGTGGGCGAGATTCTAATTTGATAACTATTAAAGGGACAGGTCCACGCAAAAAAAAGTTTTCCTCAATTTACTTGCACAGAACGTCCGGAATTTCAGAAATATTCTGTGAAAACCGCATTTCTTCACGCCTAGAACTCGCGGAGTTATTCCTCGGCAAACTGTTCGACCAGGGTTACCGTAGTCAGACTCAATTTTTGCTCTTTTATGGTATTATATACAGTATTGGAAACACTTTGTTATAATGGTAGGAATGTTCGTCATTCGTTTAACAATTATTATGTAGAGAAGGAATGCTAATGGATGGGTATAAACTAAACCGTAAAACGTATTTTAACCTTTCTGACTACGGTACCTGGCCGAACTGTTTGTCGTGGAATATCTCTGTGAGTTCTAGGTCTAAAGAAATCTTTCACAGCAATAATTCTGAAATTCCGGACATTCTGAGCAAGTAAATTGAGGAAGACTTTTTTCTCGTGGGTCTGTTGGAAATCTGTACCAGAATCTGCGCACGGACGGTGGACCCCTTTTTGTGTAAAGGGTGTTACGCCAAACGAAACCAGTTCACTTTCTTACAGTAAATGAAAATAAACCATTTTTTTAGCGCCCGTCCTACTTTAGGTTTAGGTGCGCAATGAAGTAAGCGATAAACGTGCACCCCGATATATCAACCGAATCAACCAAAAACGGTGCTGGCGCCTTGTATAGCGAGACAGCCAAACGTTTCTTATTCTAAGGAACTGTTTCAGGTTTTCGAAGAAATCTCAAATATGGCCGACACGCAGTGCAGATGTGAGTGATTTTAACTTCATCAAGGTTCGCGCCTAGTGTGGCCGTATGAAAGAACAGTGGGAGCCTCCCCGGTTGGGAGAATTTTTCTCTGCGTGTCTCTGATTCATGTGATCCCTCTCTTTTTCTCACCTCCCACTGGGAGCTGGGATCACATTCCGGGTGTTCGTGCATACGGCCACTGGAAAGGCGTTGACTATCATTTTGCACTGGCGCGCCTTTCCTTTAGGGAGCGAGCGAGTAATAACAGCTTACAAAGAATAAAAAAAAGGGGGGGGGGGGGATTTCAGTATCTGTGGATATGTGTATGGGAAGGTGCTTATGTTTATGTTTGTAAGTGTACTTTCATACGTGTATGTGTATGCGTATGCGTTAAGATTACGGTTAGACCCGCCTTCGCAAAAGACCTGAACTACACGCGGGTCCCGTGCCTGAAATATACGGTCCGGATTGCTCTGGGTTTTTCTGGTTTCAGTTCACTTCCTGGCCCGATTTGAAAACCTACGTAAGAATATCTATTGTCGTTTAGATGCACTTGACAACACGACAATCCTTGACACACTCCAGGGAGAACATTATGACGTTGCATTGGCAGAACCGTGGGATATGTGTGGCTTTGGTAAGTCAACTCTTAAAGGGACAGGCCCATCAAAGTAAACCTATATTTACGATACGTCCATAGTGACTATCAAGCATTTTTATTACAATATATACAAATTAAATTTCACATTTATTTGCCATGGAAAACTTTTTCCGATGCGCTCAGCTTAAATGTATACCATAAAACTGCAGATTTCAAAGTTATATATGCAAATACCGTAAAGCCGCAAATATCCTTGTCGTCAATGCAATTTTATCGTGAAATTATAATGCTATTAAAATTTGCATATATAGCTTTGAAATCTGCAGTTTTATGGTATACATATGCGTTGAGCGCATTGGAAAAAAGTTGTCTAGGGCGAATAATGGTGAAATTTAGTTTGTATATTTTGTAATAAAAATGCTTGATAGTCATTATGAACGTATCGTAAATATAGGTTTATTTTGAGAGAAAAAAAGCTTTCCTCAATTTACTTGCACAAAATGTCCGGAATTTCAGAAATATTACTGTGAAACCCGCATTTCTTTACGCCTAGAACTCGCAGAGTTATTCCTCGGTAAACTGCTCGGCCAGGTACCGTATTCAGACTCAATTTTTTCTCTTTTAGGGTATTACAGTATTGGAAAAGCTTTGTTATAGGGTGAGAATGTTTTTCATTCGTTTAGCAATTAGTAAATAGAGAATGAATGCTAATGGACGGACATAAGCCGTAAAAACGTATTTTAACCTTTCTGACTACGGTACCTGGCAGAACTGTTAATATCTCTGCGAATTCTAGGTGTAAAGAAATGCGGTTTTTCACAGTAATATTTCTGAAATTTCGGACATTCTGTGCAAGTAAATTGAGGAAAACTTTTTTCTCGTGGGCCGGTCCCTTTAAATATGTGCGTATTGTGAAGCAGGTGGTCCTAAGAATCCTATCCTATCGGCGGACTCTTTATTTTTAATTCAAAGCCGAAAGCGTACTTTTTTTTGCATTCGCTTGCAATATAACAAAGTACCAAAGCGAAACTAACTCTCAGACAAAAGTAACTCACTAACGTTTTTTTTGTGTGAGAAGCAACATTTCGATAAAGATATCATGCAGTTTTGATATTGTGATATTAATGGTTTTATTTCAGGTATGTTCCATCTACTCGGAATCGACAAATATGCAATGACAATGACAAATATTTTATCCGAAAACGTTGCCAGGACCGTGGGAGTGCCAGTCATGCCCAGCTGGGTGCCAGGTACTGTAGATTTTTGTGTGTATGTAGTATATTTGTGTTTGTGTGTGCGTGTGTGTGCGTGTGTGTGCGTGTATGTGCGTGTGTGTGCGTGTGTGTGCGCCTGTGTGTGTTTGTATGTGTGAGAGCGTGTGTGTGTGCGCGTGTGTGTGTTCGTGTGTGCGCGTTTGTGTGCGTATGTGTGCATGTGCGTGTGTTTGTGTGTGTGTGTGTGTGTGTGTGTGTGTGTGTGTGTGTGTGTGTGTTCCAGAATAGAATACAACTTGTTGTCTAGGTGTCGAAATGGGAGCCGGTGATGAGATGTCAATGATGGAACGCTTCAGAAATATTCAGGTTGATTTTACGGTTTTGGACTTTACGGTTATGTTATATCATTGCTAACTACTTTAGTAACTACTTTGCACCTTCAATCATAATGTATTACTTTACATAATTTTCTTGCGATTATGTGTGTTATAGGCTGCCTACGTGAGTAACTTGGTGTTGGACAGACAAATTGAGCAACAACAACGAATGTTTGATGAAAAATATGGGGATTTTCCGGATTTGAAGGTTATTTATGTTATATCTTTTGTTTATTTGTAAGGTTCTTGATGTAATAGCGGATTGATCTCCTATCCTGTACAAACAATAAATTATACCGCGTGCTAATATAAAAACGAACTTTCTTTAAAATTACCGTTATTTAGGAATTGTTGGCCAACTCTTCTTATGTTTTCACGAATTCCGATCCTTTTTTGGACTTTCCTCGTCCAGCACTGCACAAAGTGATCGATCTCGGTGGAATTACAGTACCACCGAAGAGCACAAGTCTGTCCGTGGTGAGCAATTAGACAATTAAATGCATGAGCAAGCAATTAGGTAATTAGGCACGAAGTGCGTTCCGGTTGCTTTTAGCTTGACTCAATCTATTGCAAGAAAATTTAGGAATGGGAAGCAATACTTTCAAGACGTCCACGTACCATCATCGTTTCTTTCGGTAAGGATTATGAATGTGGTTGTGTGATCTGTGCTTGACAGTGATAAACTTTTCACGTACAACGCGAAACTTTGGCCTGTGCGCGGCCTGCAAAAAAAAACGGGTGGGCCCACGTGTGGCGCGGCCCACCCATTTCGGGCCTGGTGTAGGCCGCGCACCGGCGTAGTTTCCTCAGTGTAGATTGATAGGCGTACTATGGGTATATTCAAAACAATGACCACAACTATCGACTGACCAAATTCCAGGCACAATTGCCAAGGCTTTTGCGATGCCGGATTCGTACAAAGCTGGGTTGCTGAAGGCTTTCTCCTTATTGGAAGACGTCACTTTCATATGGAAATATGAAAAACCAGAGGATCAAATCGCGGAATCGGTTCATAATGTGGTGCTCACGAAATGGATGCCACAGACGGATTTACTCAGTGAGCACTATGGACAGTGTGCATTTTCTTATACGATATAGTTAATCTCCATCTTGAATGTTTCTAGAAACTGCAGTTTATCTCCGTGAGATCTCTATGAGAACTTGCACTTATAGACTCGTTTTTTTTTAGGTAGATTTTTGTGCAGTTTTTCTAAGCCCTGATCACAGCCTTAGAATCGGAGGGTTTCGACGAAGGTAACGCAGAAATCGTGATATTTTATTTCTTTGGTCATAGCTTTACACAAGAATTTCAGGTGACGATCGTGTCGTTGCTTTTATATCCCACTGCGGCGCTGGGTCAATCAACGAGGCCGCTGCGCGAGGTGTACCGGTAAGGTTAACAGTTATTGGCAACTTTGTTTCTTTTATCTCTTCGTTTCTCGATGCTTTTTGTTCTCTTCCTCTCTTTCTTTCTCTCTCTCTCTCTCTCTCTCTCTGTACTCTTTTCCCTCTCATTGCCTCCCTAACGAACCTTTAGTTTTCTCACTCTCTGCAAAATCCAAGATAAAGATCGACGACATAAATCCCATATAGGTACCAGATTGGGCGCTTCTGGGCTAGTAGAGTTCCACAGCTAGTTTGATCCATAGCTACTTTGTTACTTTATTTAGATACTCGCCATTCCACTATTCCACGACCAAATGCGTAATGCTCGAACCGCCGAACGCGCCGGTTTTGCACTTCGATTACATAAGGAGAAACTGTCCGATGCAGATGCGCTCGTTGAAGCGATCACTGAGATACTAGAGAACGAAAAGTAAGGAAAATTGCATATGGGGATGACCCTTGGGTTTCCAAGTATCCCAAAAATTCGGTGTGATTCTGTCAATACTGCCGTATTTCTGCACCAAACTTGCGTATATGATATGAACAATTACAAAAAAATATTCTCGTGTAGTTCCAAAGTACTGTAAATTTTCACCATACTTGGAAGCCCCATTAGCTGTACGAGTATTTTTCGGTCCCTATTGTACTGCGCGTGTGCCAAATCTTCAGTCTAGTCTAGCTACGCTGAAGAAACTCCATTGATACGCGGGGAGAATCGACAGCCTGGCTAGTGCCGTATGAATCGAAAATGATTGCGGCTAACGGTTGGCACGCCTCCCGCACAACTTCGCGATTATCATTGCAAACATCTAAACGATTGTTTATGAAAATAAAATTTTCTGTCTTCAGGTATAAAATACGGGCCGACGAAGTGGCAAAAATGCTCGAAGATCGACCATTCCAACCTAAAGAAGTGTTTGTGAGAAGCGTGGAATTCATGGCTGAACATGGTATGCATTTTCTTTTGTTCTTTTCCGATTCTCACTCGGTGACAACTCAGCGAGCTACAGTTGTCAAATACAAAAATTTGGTTATTTTTCCGTAATGAGCTCCCAGTTGTCTAATAGAAAAAGATAGCGGTCTCTTCACCTTCTGAACAGATCGCAGCTTAAAACACAAGAAAATTGTCGCGCTCTCAAGCGGTATAACAGCCGTTTTTTGAAGCGGATTTTGGATTACTCTGTTTCTCAGGTCCTCTAACGATGTTGGATCCCCACGGACGACGGTTGGGCTGGCTCACCTACTATAACCTGGATCTGCTGTTCGTCGGTGCATCTATCGTACTCCTTGGATTCATCACTCTGGCCGTCTGTCTCTGTGCTCTTTGCGTCTGGAGAACAAGGAGGAAGACTAGATATAGAAGATGTCAGGACGATGATTATTTCTTACATGCTTGAGTAGGGTTGATAGAATTACTTGTAAAGGTTGTATTCACTATAGAACATGGCGAACACCGTAGGTTCTGCAGCTCGCTCGCTAAAAACTCAAGGAGAGGATAAGAGAGACGGAGAGAGAGAGAGAGAAACGAGAGATAGAGGCATAGGAGAAGAGAGCACGAGCAAGGTTAAGAGAGAGATTGATTAGAGAGTTATGCAGAGCCTCGGGTTTTCTATGTGGTAGATTATTGTTGATATCATTGTTTCACTTTGTATCTTGTCACTTATGTTATTCTATGAAATTGTATCTATATTTTCGTGTTTCCTTCATGTTTTAATAATAAGTCTACCGATCTTCTCAGGAATCCAAGACATAGAAGTTCGATATTATTCTCAATTAGACTCAAGCATAAACGGTTGCAACAGGACAATATAAAAGGCACAGAAATGTCCAAAATAAAAAAGATGCGATGAAATAAGTTGGTAAATTATTAGCGCACTTATTAGGAAACGTTGTCCGCCAACGGTCTACACTGGACTCGCAAAGAGTGAGCCGCGCAAATCTGGCTCGTATATCGCGCAAGTATGGCTCGTATAGTGGGGCTTTTATGGGGCACAAAATGAATATGCTGGAACTTTCGCACTGCAACGTATATAAACGTCCCTAAACTTTAAACTGTCCAACAGAATGTGTTTACAGGTCCTTAGCTTACGTAAGATTGTTATGAATTATAGTTGTTTGTAGGCTGTCACCCATCCGTACCTGTACGTGTAGATGATACAATCAGCCATTGAATTTTGCTTTAAATTAAAGTAACTATCCAATGTACACTGTGTGAGCAAATTTTTTGTTGAAATTTAAATTCCCTTATTACTGGTTCAAGATACTGTATCGCATTGCAATAAACATGTTGCGTATACGTTTCAAAAACAGGCCGTTATTTCGCTTTAATGTTTGTATGTATGGAATAGCACCGATGTGTGGAATAGCACATGCGTGTTGTATATACGGTATTTTATCAATATATATATATTTATGGTCGAAGTAAACACTATATTCCTTGAACATTTTTTTTTTCAAAAGTTTGCTGTGATACTTTATGAGCTGGGTATATGTGGGCCGTGCACTATTTATGTACGCAATAATGAAACAACTAAAAAAACAAAAACAAAAATATATTTTTCCTCAATTAAAACTTTCAATTTTTTTTCTTCGATAACGTTTCAAAAGGGTAGCGTCCGAAAACATGTTAGCAAACTTATTGAAAACAAACCTTTAGAGCGAAGTTGGAGTTTCTGAGCTTCGCGAGCACCGCGGAGTATGGTAGATAGGTCCTTGTCCTTAGTTTGTGCGATTGTGCCATTGTGCGTGCGCGCATAGTATTCAATACAAAAACTTATGGATTTGCTGACTAATCCAAAACGTGAGACGTGTCACATGCTATTCATGAAGATATTAATGTTAATAACAACAATATTTTAGTTAATATTGATGAGTAATTAACGAACCATTCTGAGGTCGGACAAAGGAACGCAGAAAAGTCGGCGTTACACTCTTTTTTTTCTAATTGTTTTAGTAGTCTGACAATGAGTCTCTCGTTTTCGTAGTACTTGATTTTTATTCCAACTTTCTCGTTATGTGTACATGCATATGTCGTGTTATTTTTATTGTAAATGAAATAAAGTTTATTATACGTACTGTAATGCTAGTGCGGTTGTTACTGTGGTTGGTTACGCTAGCGGGGAGGTGTATTTTCAATTTTGCATTTCGACTACCGTAGTACTCACGCTGCGTGTCGCGAAACATTGCGCGGCGTGCCCCAAATAGCAACGATTTAGCACTGGTTTTTGCCCAGTTCAGCACCGATTTAGCGACGGAGCACAGGTAATTTTTAGTAGGTACGTTGCTAAAATGTGCCTAGACCAGGTGCTAAATCGGTCTTTTCACTTTCAAATTATTTTTCATTTCAATTAGGTTTTATTTTATTTTTGTTTTTGAACGGTTATGTTTGTCTTTCATTATTTTTTATAACTGTATTAACCTTATATGTTTTATGTAATCATTTGCTGTGGACGACGCAAAGTTTTGAGCAGTTTCGACTTCGACGATTGTTATCTTTTTTGTTCATGTTGCCAAATCGTAGTTTGGCGATGCTTGCCTTTGTACCGTTGGTATGTATGACCAACGCGGCCCGTGAATATAATTGAGTATTAGGCTTCTTTCGGCGAAACATTGTTTTGTGATACCTTCTAAAATGTTAGTTTTAGGGCGCGTTCGGGTTGCTCTTTCCGAAAGAGAAAGAGGCAAAAACCCCGTTCGGGTTGGACCTTTCCGAAAGGATTTAATGCTTTGTGAAAGTGAAAAGTACAGTACACACTTTCCGTGAACACGCAGGGGTTTTCGTTTTAAGATTTGAATCGATTTAATTGCGCACGGTGCATTTCCTTCCGGTCTTGTGCACGTGCTGTCATGTGCCTGCGGGCAGGTCAGCGGTCGGGAAAAAATACAATTCCGAAATTGTGCACAAGTGCGCAGACCGTGCACATTCAAATAAAAATAAAAACCCTGAGTATTCACGGAAAGTGTGTACTGTACTTTTCACTTTCACAAAGCATTAATTCCTTTCGGAAAGGTCCAACCCGAACGGGGTTTTTGCCTCTTTCTCTTTCGGAAAGAGCAACCCGAACGCGCCCTTAAGGAAATGTCGTCTTCCGAATCTGGTTCCGATGTTGAGGAGAAGCCCGTGCCTGTGCAGAAGAAAGCCAAGAAAGAAAAGGGTGCAAAGAAGGCTAAAAAGGTGGGTTACGCATTTGTGTTTTTATAAAAACACGTTGGGCCGCATCCGGGCGGGCCGCGGGAGCGTCTTAAGGCGCGTTCGGGTTGCTCTTTCCAAAAGAGAAAGAGGCAAAAACTCCGTTCGGGTTGGACCTTTCCGAAAGAATTTAATGCTTTGTAAAAGTGAAAAGTAGAAAAGTACAGTACACAGTTTCCGTGAACACGCAGGGGTTTTATTTTTTATTTGAATGTGCACGGTCTGCGCACTTGTGCACAATTTCGGCATTGTATGTTTTCCCGACCTGCCCGCAGGCACATGGCAGTACGTGCACAAGACCGGAAGAAAATGCACAGTGCACAATTAAATCAATTCAAATCTTAAAACGAAAACCCCTGCGTGTTCACGGAAAGTGTGTACTGTACTTTTCACTTTCACAAAGCATTAAATCCTTTCGGAAAGGTCCAACCCGAACGGGGTTTTTGCCTCTTTCGCTTTCGGAAAGAGCAACCCGAACGCGCCCTGAACTTGGAGTCACAACAAAAGTACCCGAACACACACCGCAAAAATACGCGTGCGAAATTTGATTTTCCTTTGGTTTAGGAAAAACCGGTGAAGAGAAAGATCGAGGAAACTGAGGAGGACGATGGAGCTTCATCTCCGGATGAGGGCGTGGCCGATCCCACTGTGAAGATGGCCAAATCAGACGCCGGAACCAACATGGTCGATATCGACGATAGAAAGGTGAGGGATATTTTCATTGTGCGCAGTTAAGTGCGTAAATTAGCGGCCAAACTTCGGTTTTCGGTTTTCGTCCATTCTATGAAACTGAAGATCCGGGTTGAATGGGTAAGCCTAAATTTATCCCGGAAGAGTAAGCATAAAAAACTACGCTCTTAACTTATCCTGCATCTCGAACCCTCTACAGCACATCTCTGACTTTTTTTGATTGAGCATTTGTTTCTCAAAGAATAGGCGTAAAAAATGAGAATAAGGGAAAAAAATCCTATAATTGATCAAACTACTACTTTCAGGGTATTGAACTGGGTAAAATGAAGTACGCCTCGATCATCAGCTTCCGCGGGACGTTTTTTGTCGACATCCGCGAGTTTTACACTAACAAGGTTTGTTCGTAAATTATAAATATAAACATTTATTAAATACTGTATTATACTTTTTTTTATGAATATAAATATTTATTAACGTATTATTTTAATGTGTCCTCTAACAAGGGAACTGCCTAGGTTCATATCTGAATTAAGAAAAGTTGTAATGCAAAAGTTGTAGAGAATTAAATTCTATTAAAGATCGCGCATTCAAAACGTGCCAGGCGTAATTATCGAGCAATTACGCATAGCCGTTCCTTGTGGGAGCCTCAGTGATATATGATTTCGGTTACCACTTAGCATAATGGATAGCGCTTCTGACTGATAAGAGGAAGGTCAAGTGTTCGATTCCTCTCTGCGGAAGCTATTTTTTGCTTGGGTATTTTTTTTACAATTTAGAGCTTAAATAATTGTTTCAAAACAAATTACTGTGTGTTTAAACAACTTTGCTTGTGTCGATAACACATTTATGCACTATTCAAGTAAAAAAATCGGGATTTGATTTTTCCATTTTTTTCATGAAATCATTGATGGTACCCATGGGTGAAAATATCGTCGAAAATTAAATGATGAAAACAACAACAAAATGAATGTGAATATTTAATAAATAAATGAGTTAATTAATTGGTAGATCGTTTCTTTCATGGATAAAGAGTTATGAATAAATAAATATATCAGAACTCCAAGGACCTTATAATCATCAGAAACTATAAACAGAAACACCAGTAAGTCATAGTCATTCGTAATAAAAAATATTCAACCTTCTGGAATTCGGAAACTATGAAAGTTATGCTTCACATTCATTTTGTTGTTGTTTTCATCATTTAATTTTCGACGATATTTTCACCCATGGGTATCATCAATGATTTCATGAAAAAAATGGAAAAATCAAATCCCGATTTTTTTACTTGAATAGTGCATAAATGTGTTATCGACACAAGCAAAGTTGTCTAAACACACAGTTATTTGTTTTGAAACAATTATTTAAGCTTTAAATTGTAAAAAAAAATACCGAAGCAAAAACGCAAAAATAGCTTCCACAGAGAGGAATCGAACACTTGACCTTCCTCTTATCAGTCAGAAGCGCTATCCATTATGCTAAGTGGTAACCGAAATCATATATTACTGAGGCTCCCATAAGGAACGGCTATGCGTAATTGCTCGATAATTACGCCTGGCACGTTTTGAATGCGCGATCTTTAATAGAATTTAATTCTCTACAACTTTTGCATTACAACTTTTCTTAATTCAGATATGAACCTAGGCAGTTCCCTTGTAAGTATTGTCTGTTCTTCATGGACTCCATTGTTTTAGTCGTAAATGCATAGAGTTCAAATAGAAGACCGGAACAACCATTGTTTTTTTTTTATGAATTTTGGTTGCAAATAAAAAAAAGATGTTTTTGTCGAGCGGGGATAGAACCCGCATATTTTGCTTTGTTTACCTTTTCTGCGTTTTCAATGTTTAAAGCGAAATACCGGCCGGTTTTTGAAACATATCGCGTGCACCATCATTCGTATGCAGCTTATGTAAATGAACATAAATTAGAATAAAAAATTGAGCTGAATTTGAGCAAATTAGCATAAATAAGTAAGAATTCAGTTGTCCGCGATGCATTTCAAAAACCGGCCTGTATTTCGCTTTAATGTTGCCATTCTTCTTAATCTTTGCAGGGAACTGGAGGTCTGATGCCATCCAAAAAGGGAATCACCTTGTCCTACGAACAGTTCAGCAACTTGAAGAAGTGCATGGATCAGCTGGATACCATGTACCAGGAGGCCAGCGGTACTTCCTATAAATAAGTTGTTTACTAAGTTTATCGGTTTGCATTCTGTAATTCTGTTCACTTCTTCACTTGTTCTACCTTAAGTTGTTACTTTTGAAATACGGCTCAAATAGTTATTAAAGTAGGGTTTGCTTAATGTAATGCCGGTGCTTTCTATTTTGACCGAGCCTGCGCTCATTTTATTTGATGTTTGTTTTCCTGTATTCCTTGTAAAGCAGATCTCACATTGTTATCTGTTGCATTGTTATTGTTAAACGGAATTGTTGCACGTCTATTTTGTTAGATAATTTTAAGAGTGTTCAGTGAAAATTTATTTGAAATGTTTATTTACTGTTGATCGCGCGAGATAAAATATTTTGCGAACACATTTTCGTTTTCTCCTTGAATTTGTTCGCGTTGTTTATACGCTTGTTGATACTTATTGTTGAATTTAGTGTTTATGAAAGAATGACCGAAATAGTTTAGACTTATTTGTTTATTAATATTGTTCTATTGCTTCTTTTTCTTTACTCTTTGGATATTCTTCGACTCAACCTTTGACTTTCCAGGCGCTTCGCTTCACGGTCACTGCGCCTTCACAATGGTGAACAACGATATAAAACGAGAAGTTAAACAAGAGGTAAGGGTTAATATATCTACATCTTTGTTTGCGTTTGTACCGTGTACCGTGCAATAATTCACTTAACATTTTGTATAAATGTGTGGGATTTTTTCGACTCTACGTTCTACTCAACCCATAATATGTTTCCTTGTTTTTTTGCTTTTGAGGGTATGCTCACGCTTTTTGTGGAATTCTATGTCATAATTGAATACATTTTCAGGTAATGGACCCATTATCAGAGGCCACATCCCCCTTGGGTCCTCTTGATCCGGGCCGTTTAAGGGATATGGTAGTCGATCAACAGAACATGCAACAATTCCATCAGCCTGCGCATCATCAACAACAGGTTGGCAGTTTCATAAAGTTTCAAATTATTGACGGGGTGACATGGTGTTCCGTAGATACCTTAGAAATCCTCTAATAACTCTTCTGGAATGTGTGCCCCAAAAAATGAATGTTTTGGTTAGTATTTTCTGAACGCTTGGAACTTGTTGTTCCACCATGGCAGTAAGCAATTATCAAATACACTTTTTATCACCCAAATCCATAGCTAACGTCTATGCTAAGTATGCCATTTGTTGGCATGTCTACGGTTTATTTGGTGGTTTTCAGTTTCTATATTCTTTAGTAGTATGAGTTGCTTCATTCATTAGATTTGAAAATTCATTTAGATGCAGCAGGGTCAAGGTCCATCAGCACAACAAGGATGGACCCCACAACCTCATGAATCGCCACAACATGCTAGACCCCATAATTTGCAAGGTATGACGGTTTTTTATTTTGTGTTGAATTTTCAACAATATGCTGCCCGGAGGGAGTGCGAATATTTGTTAGTGCGGAGGCGGGTCCCTCTTGTTTTTTTTCCCCATGAGATCAGTAGCTTTAATTGACCTTCACTATTTTTAAGGTATGCCGATGGACCAAATGCAAATGCCCCAACAGTCACAAATGCAGCACGGTTTGTTTAGTTTGATATTTATTTCATAGTTAATTTTGCTAGGAGTTATTTACACAAAATCTATCATTCATCAGTCACATACATTTCGATGTATGGATAGCTTATCCGTAAGGGCGCGTTTAAGATGGCCGAAAGAAAGAAAAAAAAATGCGTTTTCGGCCGTTCAGGGTTCAGGTTGGCCGAAAAAGAAAATTTTTATTACTAATACTAAGGGAAAATGAAAAAATACTAATTTTTTTCGGGTTTTGTCTGCGTCTCTTGTTTTTGCATTGCCTTTCAAAAGTTTTCTTTTCGCCCAACCTGAACGGCCGAAAACGCATTTTTTTTCTTTCTTTCCGCCATCTTAAACGCGCCCTTAGAACGTGATTACTGTGAATAGTGTTTGTATGTTTTACAGCATTTTTGTAACATTCATCTTTTCTTTTGCCGTAACTGTGTATTATATAGGCCAACAACAACCTGGTACCCCTCAACAGCAGATGGGCCCACCGAATACGCCCGGTGCACAGCAAGGACAAATGCAACAAGGAGGATTTGAAAATCAGCAACAACAACCTGGATACTCGCAGCAACACATGGTTCAGTACCCAGGACAGCCACCGGTTATGCCACCACAGAGTCCAGGTTCGTGTTGTGCTAATTTAATTTTCGCCATTTTAAGCCAAGGCCGTCGCGCGAACGAGACCACACCGTGATAAAATTCCTCGTATGCGACTGCCGACTGGGGTCGAAACGGGGTATCATATTCAGTATGGGCTCTTTGTATATTCTTAATTTCATGTTCTTTAGTTTATGGATTTCCTTTTTTATTAGTGTGGAATGGCACGTGTTTGTCAAGCTATATTAGCTCGACCACTGCATCCCTTGTGTTCCAAATAAATAGTAAATCACGATTTTTGACTTGTCCTCATATGACATTCCAAATTCCAATGTACTAAAGATAAAGAAATTCTGATTCTGAGTGGGAAGGGTGAAGCTATATTAGCTCGACCACTGGCACTGCATTCCCTGTGTTCCAGTACGTGCCCCTAAGCCCCTCCCACTTCCCACTCAGAAATTGTGTAGCATTGGAATTTGGAATGCCATGTGAGGCAAGACAAGGCAAGCATCGTGATTTACGTTTTCTGAAATTCGAACATTTAGGTGGTATGCAAATGCAACAGGGCGCAGGCGGTCCTATGCCTTCACCAGGAGGGCCTCAGTCTGCTATGTATCAACAACGGATGATGCAGATGCAAGGTATTTTATACTACTTATACTTTTCACTTTGTCATTTTCGGTTTTTCCTTCCAGTCTGCATTTTTGGCTGTGTATTCCAAATGTATATGTATAATTAATACGTTTGAATGCTTTCTTTGACATTGGTGACCTTTATAAATATGCCAAATAACTTTTTTTTTAATTAAGAGTTTTTAGGCCAACCTGGAGGACCAATGATGCCACATCAGGGTGGATATCCAGGATACGCTCAAAATGGACAGTGGGCCGGACAACAAGTATGTTTAATTTCGTTTTGTTTTGTATTCAGTTGCAACTTGCAAATTTGGACTTTGGACTTGTTTGTGTGTTCAAATTTAAGGCTCTTCACAAAGGTAAACGTCAATCAAAGCATGCTTATTGGGGCTTGTTTACTTGTTTTCTTGAAACATTGTTTGTATCGAGTATCGCTGGATTAGACTGTATTTTATTCTTTCTAGATTATATAGTGGAATAGTGGTATTCAGTATGTGTATTTGTATATTTTCATTCATTCTAGAATGTGTAGTTGTAGGCATTCTGGTTTTTTTTTGTAATTCGTTATTCATTCATTTTTTTTTGTAGATGGGACCACAAGGCGGCTTCGTCCAAGGTCGTGTGATGCAAGGTCCTGGGCAGATGGGCCAGAGGGTGGCCATGCAAAGGGTACCTTATCCTAATCCAGGTATGTTACACTATTTTCATTCATAATATAAATATTGTTAACAAAAGTGCTCCATATCTTCCAGCTTGTACTGTTGTTATTGGTGTCCTTTCGATGTGTGATAATCTCAGTAATTTATTGATAATCTCAGTAATATTATTATTATTAAGAACCGTGAAGCGGGATTGCTAACACATTTGCTTTTGTTTTGTAATTTGTACTTTGTACTTTGTGCTGGTGCTGAAGGATTGAAGGAACGTAAACCTTAAAAACTACGCGCCTTCTGCTTCTTATTAAATGTTTGTTTTCACGCTTATTTATTCAGTCGTTTAAGCGTGACATACAACAATCCCTTTAGGCTAGTTTTCGGAGGTTTCAATTTTCTGAATGTATCGGTTCTTTATTTTCATCTTTGGTTATTTTAGGTATAGGTAGTTTTCACTCACCGTAGGTAGTGGTAATAGTAGCTTCCTATCAAAATTTTCCACGATGTTTTTGAATTTGATTTGGTTGATTTAGTTTTTTTTTCCGGCGTTCGTTTTATTGGAGGGAGAGATTTGACTGTTGTGGCGGCGCTCCGAATTTCTTTTCGATTTGTGCTCCCTTGGGTATCTTTTTGCGCACTCGGCAGTTTTGGGTTCCCTCCTCCAGTAGCCAATTCCTTGCTAACTTAAGACGAACCAATTGCAGAAACATCTCATTTCTTTTTTTTTTCTTGTTTGACTCTGGGCTTCATTCTGATTGTACACTGTTGAGTATCAGTGTCACTGTATAATATCATTCCAAATTTGCAAGCAAAATGACAGGGTAATAGTTAATATACATTCTTCCTTGAGGACCCACATTGGCATAATTTCGACAGAAATCATTATTAGAAGACTACCACCACTGCGCGTAATATTAGTACGTACACAAAACTCATCAGAGTACATATACCACTGTGGTCAATAAAGAGGATGTGAAACACGTCGCTACTGGCTCCCAGGCTCAGATCATATTATTATTATTGTTAGGGGGCTATTGTGTCGGTTGTCGGCTATTGCAATTTTTGTATATTTATCGTTCATGCACCCCGTTACACCTTTTGTGTGCCTGTGAACGAAAAGTTGTCGAACTATTGCCAGTGCTTTAGACATGAAATATGAATAGGAATTTAGGAATAGGCTTTAATAAAAAGAGTGACTAATTCCTCGTCTTCTATCTTCTGTAGCTGTGTTTCCGTCTCTTTGGTTGGGGGTTTGATTGCCTGTCTCCTCTCCTTTAATCGTGTTTGGAGTGGTTCTGTTTACTCAGACTTTGTGCTGACAGCTGCTACCAATCCGTTGTTGCTTTATGATCGTTCTTGGCGTTTTATGATGATGATCGTTGCAGGATTGTAGCTATGATCTGAAGACTTCATTTTTCATTTCTCACACCAGAAGTGTTACGTTACGAGTTACGAGCGAGAATAGTTTGCTATGAATTATGAATATAGCTTATCGTTCAGTCTTAATTATCTTACTTAACAACTGCAGGGTTGTGGGACTGTACTGTCTCGTTTATCATGTCATCTGTCATCTACATGTTTCTCTTATTTCTTTATACTTCGTTATTCGTTCCGGAATTGAGATATTCTGCGTTAGGTAGTTAGGTTAGGGAGATGGAACGTGGACCTTAATGCAAGACATGAACATGTGGTATTAGTGTGTCAGTTGCAGACCCTTTCTGGCACACCAGTTTCATCACGTCTAGTTTTGCAGGAACTTTTGAATTATGAAAAGACACAATTTTTTTACCGACGTGTACTTTTTAAAACTTTTGTATTGTTGTTTTATATTGCATTAATTAGTTGTTTGGTGTTTTTTTCTTCGCCTTTATTTGTTGTTCCATTATCCAATCGAAATTGGAATATTTGGATTCCTCGTTCATTGAAAAGTACTCAGCGTCTGCTTTTATTGCATGGGGATTTTGTAAACGGGAACGGTTGTTAACATATGAGTTTGGTTTGGAGAATGAAAGGTGTTTAGTGAACAAGTGGACTGTATCTCTCTCCATAATTCTCTGTCTTCTCTCTATCTCTCTCCCTCTCTCCTCTCTCTCTCCTATCTGCCTGTATATCTGTTCCCTTTCGTATACTACTTGCATCGCATTTTTTTGTCTTGTCTAGTGTCTTCGTTCTTCGTTCCCCTTTGAGTGGCCCTTGAAGAGTTGTGGAGTTACCACAACTACAACTACGTTCGGGATCACCTCTCCATGTCTAAAACATCAAAACATGTAGGTTTGCTTCGTGTTAAGTTAGGTTGTCCGTTGGCTTTGGTCTGGATGGGGATGGGATATTTTACAGAACCAAGTAAGAAATTTTGTATGGCTTCGCGCGGTGACGGTCTGTACCAATTCAGCAATGTTTTCCGAAAAGAAAACGTTGGTAGTCAAACGCTGGTCTTTTTTGTGTGGTAATATTTTGATGCAATAGGTCAACGAACGTAAAATTGGGCCAGAAAACATTGTTGAATGGATCAGGTTGTCTCCGTGTGACGACACTATGCTATAAATTTGTTTTATTTGCTAGATCGTTCCGTAAAATGTGTAAAATATCCCGGCGGCCAAATCCAACCTAACACTAAGTAAACCGATTACCTTCAGTAATCTAAATTCACGAAAAGTTTTTTCATTCATATTTTCACCTATTCAACAATAACAATTCACAACATTCAACTTTATTCACCTTTTTTATCTTATCTTCCGTGCGGCTTGTTTAGTTTTCTTGTTTCGTGCACTGATTACCTTCATTGGCTGCGACCCTCATTTCTGTTCTTTGTAGAAGAACACAACTGTTTTATTTGTGCTAAAGAGATGTGCTGTTTACCGTTTAGAGGTTGTTTTAGTTTTAGTTCGTGACCATGATGAGAGGTGTGTGTTTTGCTAATGTACCGTCAAACTTTTTGAATTAAGGAACAGAACACTTTAAAATTACTCGTTCAACTTCATATTGCCGCAGTAACATCTCACATCGTTGAATGTTTAAAAAAAGAAAAAGGAGAAAAGAATGAAGCTGTTTATATTCTATGGTAGTTGCAATTAAGAAATTAGGGAGCGTAACTTGACGAAGAAACGAAGCACGTTACGATTTCTTCTAGCATCTCTTTCACGTTTTTTTGTTAAAGATTGATCCCATTCATTCATTGTTTTATTCGTTCACTTGCGATTCGACCTTGCCTTTGCCTGCCCACATGTGCATATGGTTTTGGTTGAACAACCCGCAACCCAGGAACCCAGTGTCTTTGTCCCTTTTACTTTTTTGTTTGCATTCTGGCAGTTTTGTACTATCTTGTTTTCTGAACGAGTTCAAGTAGTTCGCTGTTTGTTATTAATGTTGCGCACACTATTTATTTCAGTATTAAATTGTTTGTTAATCAGGTACGCGAGAGTTTACTTTTTTTTTTACTTTCCAATTTGTGGGGTTTATCTGGAATATATATTTGTGTGCTTTTCTTTTCTCCATTTGCGCTTCGCCTATTTTCCTCACTCCCACTTTTTCATATGCATTTCTAATAAGATATTCTCTATTTTTCATTCCCATTTCTGTTCTTCGGGGTTCTCTCTCTCTCTCTCTCTCTCTCTCTCTCTCTCTCTCTCTCTCTCTCTCTCTCTCTCTCTCTCTCTCTCTCTCTCTATATCCTCTCTCTCTCTATGAGTCTCTGTCTCTGTGTCAATTGGTGATCTTTTATTGCTATTAGTCGTTGGGTCAACTCCATGCGAATGAATATACACATGCCGCAACTATTTTGACTTGACTAACTTGACTTCAAAATGGTTTTCAAGATCTAGTTTGGTAGTTTGCCTCAGTTTTTCTAGTAAAAATTTGTTAGCGTTGACAAAAAGAAAAGAAAACATTTTTGGTTTGGTAGTGCTATTGACCCCATCAAAAGGTTATAGTTGAGGAATGAAAAGGCTTGTGGTTAATTGTGCGCTTTTATTATTGTTGTGTGTTCCGGCTGGCAGGCTCGCACGTTTGTTGGATTTTTTAATTTATCAATTTCACTTGGTAAGTACTAGGTACTAGTTCTAAAGTCCCTTCCGCGTTCCGCCAGTTCCGCGTGTAATTGTCTCCAGTTTGCACACTTATACTTGACACTTAAAGCGGAATACTGTCCGGTTTTTGAAACGCGTCGTGGACAATTGGCTTCTAACGTATTTACGCTAATTTGCTTGAATTCAGCTCGATTTTTTTTCTAACTAAGTTCAGTTCATTTGCATATGCTGCAGAAGAATAAGAATGCTGGTTTACTGGATGCGTTTCAAAAACCGGCCAGTAGTTCGCTTCAATTTCTTTTCCTTGTCGTAAGCCATTAGTCGAATTGAATTTGTCGAATGAATGTAGGATCCATATCCGGTCCAAATCAAATGATGCCTTTTACTTTCTCCTTAGTATAGTTTTGTTATCTCGTTTGCAAAAAACGTCACATTTTGTTTGTTCTTCGTCTTCGTAAAGTTTGTAAAAGATAACAGCCAAAAGAGAAGTTGCAGCGATCGTGTATGTACATATAATTCACCGATTCTTCGAATAATTCAATCGGACACTTGTATTTGACATTGTAAATTGTAATGTAAGCTTAGCTACGATTTGTGGGAAACACTACTAGTCTGCCAATTGTGTAAACTTTATTATATTTAAAACTGAGTAGAGCAAGCGCTACCGCTACCATTTAGTCAGTTCTTGTTGCTGGATTATTTGTTCAGTTTTGAGAGAATCTGAATCTCCAAAAGCACTTTTTGATCTTTTCAAATCTTTGACTTTTGGCAACTTGACATTCATTGAGACATTTGCATCATGATTACTTTTTACTTAATTTACCGAGTTTTCTTTGCAGGAGGTTTTCCCGGCGGTCCAATGCAACAACCGGGTGCCGCAGGCTACACGGCCGTACAACGTCCACAACAGATGCCCCGACCAGCACAGTATCCACATGTAAGTGTTTACTTACTTAATTATTTCCATGGCCATGGTAAATATGCAAAAATTCGGTGTTATTTTGTATTTCTATGCGATTCATGCGCTGAACTCTGGTCACGTGTAAGCTACATAGGAGCAGGGAAAATGTACTATGCTATTGCGTATGCGTATGGGAATAGTCATACCATAGTCATACTCAAGTCCTTGAAAGTAATTGTGTATTGTTTCTTTTTTGATTGCGTTTTTTAACTGGTTATTTTTTTATGTTTTACTACGCAATCAGTGATGTTGGGTGGAATTTTTAGTGGTGGTGCGTTCAAAGCAACCTGTTAGGTAGACGAATATTCTTTTTGATGTTGTTCTAAGTGACGTGACACTTTACTCCGAACCTACTCCAATTCCAAATTAGGGTGCCGGTCCACCCGCTGGGTACGTCTACGCCGGACAGCCGCAGCCCTACCAACAAGGAATGGCGTTTCAAAGACCAAATCAGGTAATTGTTTATGATTGCATAGTTGTTCTTTGTTTTACCTATGTTCATGTTGTC
Source organism: Pelodera strongyloides (assembly GCA_036852015.1). Taxonomy (NCBI): domain Eukaryota; kingdom Metazoa; phylum Nematoda; class Chromadorea; order Rhabditida; family Rhabditidae; genus Pelodera; species Pelodera strongyloides. The sequence goes on along the minus strand of JAANDG010000127.1, from coordinate 92,482 downwards.
ATATAAATACTGTGGTTTATTGGTAGACAAAGAATCAAAACAAAAACGAGCTGCAGAGTAATTGTGAATGATAAAACTAATGTCGACCAACAGGAACCCTGCGGCGCTTTACAACATATTGATGTTTTGTAAATTCGGAACTAGTAACTACCAGGTGGGGTTGAGACATATAGATAGGCTTTGATCTCCGAGTGTATATCTTCAAAATAATGAGAAAAAATGTTGATTACTGATCCCAATGGATTACCACTATCAGCACATTAGTTAGCTAATAATCATGATCTGTCTGTAATTCAAATTCGCTAATTCGGCTAATTTCGTCACCTTTGTGTAGCGCCTTTTTTGTTGTTTCCAGGGCGACACGATTTGCTATTAATGCTAGCTAATTCTTTCTACTGTACTTAGTTTACTAGAATTTTATACATATTGTGAGGTTATGTATGCGGAAATAATGTTATGCTTTGCTTTGTTCGAGTCCTAATAGCGTATAGGTACCGTACATTTGTTCTTTCTATGGTTACATTGCATTATGCTTACATACAATCTCGTCACTTCTAAGGTAAGGGTATGTATGTAAGCGTAAAATATACCTTGACTTAAACTATGTACGGGCTAGGACTTTCTGTTTCAGTTCAAATTTTAAAGCGTAGTGTGAATGGTCAACGTTTGATGTTTTTTATAAAGAAATCTTATTGTCCTCAATTTCTGATCATATGAAAGATATGAATTTGTGTGCATACGGACGATTAATCAGAGTAGTTCGTAAATCCCATTAGATGGTTAGGTGGCTGGATAGTATTGCATAGTTTTGCGACCTGAACACTTTGTGTACGCAATGTGGCAGTTGTACATACTTCACCAAGCCATGCGTCTAAATTTACAGTAACCTCTGGAGCTGGAGTGGAGGCTGACTGGAGCTTGTCGGACACATATTGTTTTTGCGTAATTTTACGAATCTTGCGCCCAGAATAAGTATAAATTTTGACGTATTTCTGAGTATGAGTTATAGTAGTCAGGCTTCATATGCATGGATTAGAAGAATTATCTGATTGTGAATAAGTAAACTGAACAAAGCACCGATTGTGTTCGAATTATAAAGTATTATATTCAGGCTGCGCAACCGCCAATGCGTCCGTATATGAATTCGCCCCAGGCAATGATGAATCCAAACGGTTAGTGCCTGTTTTTGTTTTACTTATTTTGGAGGATACTTGCGTTTGTTGTTTGTTTTTATTTTGTTTCACTGGATTTCTTGGGATGTCTGTTGATGGACTTTGGACTAACGGAACACAGCGATTGGTTGCATTTGGGAGTAGGAAGGTAGGTGTATTTGTTACCATTTACCTTTTGTTTTACGGAATAGCGTAGCCTTTATTTTGTTTATTTATGTGTTTATGTGCTGATGTTCTCTTGTCTCGAGTAGAAAAAAAGGTTATTTTTTGATATTGTCGCCACCGTATTAGTTTTTCCACCGCCGCCGCCATCATAGATTTTAGTCACTAATACTGGTTATGAGTTTCTTTTTCGTTCTATTGTCTTTATATATGGAAAGAACCGTTGTTCTCGAAGCCTCGAGTAATCCCATCAGAAGAATTGTAGCCGATCCGTGGTGTATTTCCCATGAGCTCGACAGATTATGTGAACCTATTGTTGCGATTTTGTAGCCTCCTAATCTACTACTCTACCACTAACAATGTGTTAGTAATAAGTAATACATCCACTCTTGGCGCAGTTCTTTTGTTGAGTTGGTTGAGTTGGTTGAATATAATAGGTTAGCTGTAAGTATGTGCCAGTTATGAATACAGGCTTCTTTTTTGTTCTTTTCCTATAGAGCTTACTTAGGTTGTACGTAAGCGGTTGTAAAATATAGCGGATGTGGATTTTTTCAAAACAACGGGAGAATTTTGAAATTTTACATTTCTAAGTTAAACGCGTAATAATAATTGAGGCGAACAGACCCATCCATTTTACACATGCGATTTATTTCTTTGTTTGTTTAGCTCTCTACTTGAGGTAAATTGGGTAACACATAAAGCGATTGTGTACCTGTAAGCTGTGTCTGTCGTTGACGTATTTCTCATATTGAATCTTTCTTCAGGCTCATTTATTCGTTGAATTTTTTCTTTCCCTTTATAGACGTAGTGCTTCATTCTTTCATTGGAAATCTCTACAATTAGTGTCTAATTCTAATTCTAAGGATAGGTTCTTTTGGCATCCTCTCGTCCGTGTAATTTAGCCATTCAAATGTGGCATGTGGCCGTGCCAACCGTAATGCGGTAAATAGGAAATTGGTTCTTTTCACAAAGTACAGTTTACTGTTACTTTTGCTTTGTGCGTTTAATGTTGACGAAACAGTTTCGGTTTCGGTTGCTAGTATGAATGGGTGTGTGTGGGTTTTGTAAGTGATTGGAGCCGCATTATAGTAATAACTTTTGAAATAACTTACGTTACCTTAGCTCAAGGGCTCAAGTTAAGTTGGTTAAGCGAGACTTGAAGCTTTTCAGTTCGGGTTCGGGTTTGTTTTATTTAGGGAGGTAGCGAAACATGCGTGTGATCTAGATGTCATACAAATGCATAGTCTTTTTCTCATTCATTTGACAGTGGTTCCCGTTGCATCAGTTGTACTGTGTAATTATTCAGCACATTCAGTAATTCAGTTTTATATAGCTAATTGTTTAGAATGTTTAAACAAGAGAAGAATTCCCTGCTAATGACCACTAATTGTTTTGCGGTGAAAAGGGATGTTTTGTTTGCTGCCGCTCATTTATTTTAACTAACCTGTAATTTGTAATTCCCCCTTATTTATTGACCCAGATCCCTTTATTTTGCATGCTTTGTCCCTTTGTATTAGGTTTTGTGTCCCCTCTTATTCATTTTTCATATTGTGTCCTCCTTTAGTTCATTAGTATTAGCAGTATAATAGATTAATAGACATTCGTGGGGAACACCTATTTTCGTTCCATGGTAATATTTAATATTACACAACAGAGTGCCATAGTTGCGTTTTGTGTCAGTGTGTGTAGATTTTGAGGTTATTGTATTGTAATAGACAGTTGAGTTTAGACTGGTAATAGTGGTAATTGTGCAAATTATATTTTTTTTGGTTGTGATAAACTTGCGCCTCCCTCCCGAGGCTTAAAGAACGTTAGAACATATGAGTTTGTCTCTCGATTAATGTTTCATACGCCTATAATTTCAACACTTACACATTTGTTTTACATTTAGATCCTTAGACATTACAATTAAAATGTCTTTAATGCCTATCGGAAATTCCAGATGACACTTCTAATTCTGAATGTATTTTGGCATTGGCATGATTTCCTTCCGACGCTTTTTCTTTGCAAATTTACAGCGCAGACGAGAGTAGCAGCTATACATTTTTACATGTTTTCTACATTTCCACCTTATATTTTTCCATCTATGGATTCAATTTCCAGACCCCAGAACTAACCATTATTATGGTCACCTGGTGTTTCAGTTAGTTCGCTTTCTCACGCTGAACCCCGACGTTTTGTAGTTGCCGTGTCGCGAGTCGCGAGTATAGACCAAAACAATTTGTACCACAACGTGTGTGAAATCTATACACTTATTTTGGTATTTTTCTCGAATATCCTTGGCTTGATGTATTTATTATGTATTAAAAAAGAAAAGAAAATCTCGATAAAGATGTATGGGATATTATTAAACACACTTTTCACGAAACGGCGGAAAAGGCGAATCAAGAGAGAGGCCAAAAGGGTTAAGAACCCCGTACTTTCATATGTAACTGTAACCTTACGATTTTTTCCTCACGAAGCTTACTTAGAAGTTATTTGTCAATTTTGAAGTTTCGATTTTTGGTTCAACGTCATCAGGGTATTGTTTGAGGAATTCTAGTTTAAATTTGATATTTGAATAACTTTTGTGGGAAGGAACATAATAGCGCCTCACTTTGTTTATATTAAAGCATTAAAATTAAAGTTGTTTATTGCTTTAATCAAGATATGGCGTTCTTACAAAAAAGATGGATTCTGTCTCTCCCGAGAGAGTTTAGCAGCTTCGTATTTTCTTTGCGAGAATTGTGTTAGTTTTTATATGGCAAGTCTCGAGAGATGGGAGTTGTCTTTTAATTAGGTGACAATTTTATTTGAGCAGATTTTATACTAGTATTTCCAATTTGCTAGCTGCAAAGGCCCTGCCTATTAGATTTAAATATGAAATTCTACTAGCATGATTTAAATGTGAAATTCTACTAGCATGTTTCGATTCTGATTACGATTACAATATAGTCTGAACGCTCCTTTGGGAAGTTGCATTTTGGAGTTTTATTCTCTACCCTTTCTCGGACTCTGCTAGACTCTTGTAGCGAGTTTTTTTTTAAATATCTTGCTTGTTTACTTCCACATATTATAAACCGATTCTCATTTATAAAGAAAAAACGAGGTGTAGGGTAGTTTGTGCAGTCTCTTTTTCTTTTTTCTTTTTGCTCTTTCTCACTTCTCACACATACACATTTAAGTTCTTAATTTGTAGATGTTAGACTTTTTCACACGTCGAAGTAACTAAACTAATTGTAAGGTACCTTTTCTGAGCTTGAGAATTGAGATGCTTTGCTTTTTTAATTGGTCTCTTGGGTTTCTTTATAATGTATTTGCTTTGCTCCATTGCTCTGGGTTCAGTTCATACGATGAATTACTGTTAGGACTACAATTATTCCTTCTTTTCACCTACTAAAGTTCTTAATATTACAGTTCATATATACACGTCTTCCTTAATTTAGTTTAGTTCCTATTATTGCTGTTCTAATTCAACAATTCAACTAGATTTATGATTCCCTACTTTTTCTTTTTCAGTTGCGAGTAATACCGCTAGTTTTTCCAAGTTTTTCCAATCTTTACTTCTTACTTTTTGTCTATTATCTTTTTTCATTACTAGGTAGCTAGCAAGTAAATCGTATTCGTAATTAACCGGAGTGAAATAAGCGACACTTCTATGATTACTAGTTTTTGTAGTTCATATGTATGAGAGCCGCGATAATGCGTGCTTGTGCACACAATTTCCCTTTCTACATTTTCTCTTTCGGTTTGTAACATGCGAGTTAATTTGTTCTATCTTCCCTTCCTATAAAGTTCACCACTTCAATTTGCTGTATAATTGCATTCTTTCTCATTTCCCATATATCTCTCGTTTCCTATATTATCTTGACTATTTGACTCTCTCTCTCCACCTTTAATGTATTTCTCTTCAATAGTTGAATACATTTTAACCTTGTACTCTTATCCACGTATCCTGGGGGAAGAAATTCCAAACTGAAGTTGTTGTGAAATTGACGGAAAACAGAAAGGAAAACCTCAAACAGAAACAGTTTTCGTCTTTCTTGTGGGAAGCGATGGTAGGATGTGCATCATGCTTTTCCTTTTTCGTTACTTTATGAACGAATCCCCTATGTATGTCAGTTTCTCTTAGCCGTTCGTTGTTCCTTTCGTCTCGGTATATAGTACTTCATATTTCGTATATTTTTCTTCGTAATGTTCTTTTTTCTTCTTCGTACTTTTTCTTCGTATTCGTATTCGTATTCGTATATGTCATTTAGTATTTCAAATTCATATACTCTTGTGATTTGTTGGGTTAGATGTGGACTGTAGACTAGGGTAAAAGGTGAAATAATAAAATAACTGAAAGCGCGGCCCCCACCTCTTTATCGGCTGTAAATCAATTCAATTTCAACTTCAACCGGCGGCTGCTCCCCTTGATTAATATATAATACTTTTTGATGAAATTTGCACCTGGTCACCTCACTCATTCTCTTTATGTAGTCAAGCGGAGTAGTTTGGAACTGGAACAGATTTGAGACTAAACATTCTCGACTTTTGGCTAATATTGAAAGTTTTCCTATTTAGTAATTTAGTACCGTATTGTTGGTTAAAAAGTTGAAGCCGGTATTTGTGTTTCCATCTTTGCATTCTATACCATATCTCAAGCTCATGTCGGAGTATTGTGATTATGAAGCAGTGTTTATTGAGCTCCTCAGACATTTGGGAATTACTGCACAGTTCTATAGTTGTATAATGTTGTTATCAGAAAACATTTTGAAAAGCAAGTTCGCAGATTTAAAAGGGTTGTCAAACTGGAAGATCATTACATTTATAGTCACACGCGCAAATTTGTGGATTTAGTGAAACATATCGTTGTACGATTCATTGCAAAATACTCTGCTCACTAACAGCAAGCTAACTAACCGGCCTTCACTTTCTATTTTTACCTTCATTTGTTGCGAGTTAGGTTACTGTGTTGGTGACGTTTGTCTATCTACCCTTATTGGTCTTATTCTATTCGATTACGTAGTGTCTGTTGTTGTTACTGTGCCCGCCGCATAGCGCATGTAGATTATATATTGGCGTTAACGAGATAATGGGAAATTCCCAGTCAATGTGCCCATATGTATTGAGAGAGAGAGAGAGCAAGTTGCCGGTGAATTACTCAATTCTTTTCAATACTACCGACCGAGCGGTGTCATTGCAAATGCTAATTAGCGGGGGAACAAGCCGATTGGCATCGTTCTATTATGACAGAAGATTATTGGAATTAGAATATGCGCCAGTGAGAGTTGCTGTGGTGGGTGTGGTTCATTGAGGAGGTTTCAATGCTCCTCGTATTCTAGGCTCTACTGGGCAGGTTATATTTTCACTGCTTTATTCATGGGTGTGATTTTTTGGTTTTTGTTTAGTCAAGTCATTTTCTGTAGGTTGTAGGTTCCTATTGTATGTGCCCTGTGCCTGGAATGTTGATATACGATACTTTCTTACTTTCAAACTCTCTTATTTAGAGCCTGCAGTGTGCAATTTGCATGATATAATAATGAAACAACACTATCAAATAAGTGAACATCATCGCAGATTAAGAACGAATTTACGAATTTCATGTTTCTCGGTTTCTTTTACCCTTAATCTAATCTGACCTCGGTCCCTTTTTATGTTTAATAAAATCACCCGCATTTAGGCATTTTCAGGTGAAAATGTGGAAAACGGCCAGTCCTTACTTGTTTTTGAATGAGAGAATTATACTTTCCAGTATGTTTGTGTGCGCGTACAAATTGAAAACTGTTATTTACTGAGTTTGTTACTTACGCGCCCGTTAGTCAATACAATACTTGTTACTTGTTGCCAAAGTCGCATGATTACTGCTTTCAGCTTTCACTACAAGTTTTTGCATTTATACACTACGTTTTTGGCATTCTTGCATTCTTAGTAAAATTAGTTATAGTACTTTGTACTTATTATTCCCTGTCCTGGGACTTGTTGCTTAAATGATGGAGGAGAGGTTAGGATGGGGTAGTTTGTGAGATATCCGATGTTTATTAGACATCAAGAAGGTTCAAATTCAAACGAAACAACTGGGCATTTAGAAGCAAGATAAACTAGGGGTCTGTGTTAACTGCATATAGGTCTATCCAGCAGATAACTGCTGGGCACTTTTGATTGCGTACTAATATTGCATAAACATGTAGTATATAACGTGTAGCATTATGCAAAATCCAGAATCCAACCCTACGAAGCTTCTTGTGGAATGGAACACTGGCTAGTTCTCCTAATTAGGACGAGGGTTCTGAGGATTGACAGCTCGAGTCTTTTATCTCTATTACCTGTGCGTTCGCGTTGGTGCATGAAAACTGAAAACGTGGGTTGACAATATTGACCTTTTTTTTAAATAACACATTTTCTTTGGCGAAATTGTATTGCTAACAACACTGCGTACTTTCTATGTGTCACATTCTTTTGGGAATTTATCAAGTGCGAATAAGGTGTTATTCGTATTGTGCGAATTGTTTGTATTTTTCTATACCCTAATCGTTTTGTATTTCTTTTCCCTTACTTTGAAATTCTCCGGGGAGTGTGTTTCTGTCGCCTAACATTGCAGGCGCCCATTATAATTACCAACTCGAACAAACGTTTAATTTTCTCTCGCTGAAGCCCTTACTTAGTCATTAGGTTTGGGTTGGTAAAGTTAATCATAGGGGAAATGAGCACCGCCTGTAGTGCACTATTATTATTATCTGTTTGATAATTATAATTGACAGCCGCAACTGAGTTTAATTACATAGCATTGACAGTGGCAGTTGGTAGTTATTCATATGTGTACTGTTACGGTTGACGTTGCGTTGCCTAACGTAACGAACTATAGTTAATGTTAACATAATTTATTGAACATACACACGTTTTCAAAAGGTTGACGTGTAGGCCAGGTTAAGACTAAATATTATTCAAATTTCATGATTGTTTTAATTTTGTTTTTCGATAAGGTTTGAACTGACTGAGTTAATCATTTTTATCTGATTGCTTCTGGACTGCTGATTTAATGATTACATATGTGTTCTTTGTCTATTTCGCTCTTTTGCCGTCACGTCCTTTGGTTTTTGTGAATAATGTCGCCCATGATTAAGTGGTTTTATTTAAGGCTTGGAGCGGTATTGGCACTCATCTTTGTACTATATTACTGTATTACCGTACTGTATTCTGAATGTCGGATCTATCCACTCTTGGTTACTCTCTGCACACTACGTCGACGAATGGCCACAGTCATGAACCCATCTGTGGTTCTCCGCTAACTTCTACCGCCGACGGTTACTTTTCAAAGATGTGGCGCGTGCCTTCGTCTGCCTCGATCACTTATGAGGTGGAGATGCCCGACGGCGTGCTCGTCGAGACTCTGGTCTATTCGGAACAATCACAGAGAGAACGTGGAAAGATGGCTGAAGTAATGCCAAATCGAGAAGAGAGCACGGTCAAGAACACTCCTCTACCTCCGATATCACTATTGTCGCATTCACATCCATTGCACAGTGTTGATCCACATTTATTGCTACCGGATTTTGGATTTAATTATGAGGAGCTACAGATGCCACAGAGCACGGTGGTGAGCATGAACGCAGTGGAGGAGCGTAGATCATTTACTGGATCCTGCTCGTCGTCGCCATTTCCTTTGGAGTCTTGCTCTCCCACACAGGCGGTAGCGGAAATGCATCCGCACCAACTGTCAACACCAAGCCCACAGCTGCCAACGTTGCAGCAGTTAAAACCTTGCACGAGGGAACAACAAGTTAGCAGCCCACCGAAGCATGAAGTGATTCGGTACAAGAGAGAAGATATGTGCACTTCGCCCTTGATTCCAGTAAGAAGGGAAATGAAGAAAAATAATGTGAAGAAGCCACGGAGATGCAGTATTCCATATCCGAGAAGAAGCAGAGAAGAAATTGGACAGTCAACGTTTGAGTCCCCAAGATCGTCGACGTCCTCAGCGTCGCCGACGTCATCAGCAATGATATTGCCTTCGGACGTTGTCAGGGATCCGACCCCGCCTATTGCGGATTTCAACGATCAGAATTTGGATATTGATCTGTCGTTGCCAAGCCCGGATATGCTGAATAGCATGATTCAGGGACTACATTCAGTGAAGAGATTCTAGAATTGGTGACGAGTGGACGTCACGCACTTTACCTATCCCATATTTTCCTAACCATACATTCGCCGGTGCTACGTGTTGCTACTATACTACTATCTATTTGTCATTTATTGATAAAATCATATCATTTGGAGATAATATCATCAATCAATATATCAAGTCAACATATCAACTGCACGTGATACTACATAATCATTCAACCAGTCATCATTCAAAAATTGTCTGCGTTCTTTATTTTACTTTAATGTTCTTCGTTCGTCGGGTTTTTTTCTGTGTGTCAATTGAATTCGACTTGTATTCGTCACAATATTTTCAAGAAATTTCTAAAAAAAATACAAAATGGTGCATCAAGTAAGTTTTCCTGTTTAATGTTATAATACTCGATTTTTTTTGTTTTATTTATATTTATCAGTATCAACTATCAAAAAGTACGGTGTCAAGGGTAGTTCCACATTTCTGGCGACTAACGGCAATTTTTGCTTACCATTATTAATAGTGATTTCTTTCCGGTTGTACTGTAATTTTTGTTTCTTCTTCAAGGAACAAGTTAACAAGATACGTATAAAAAAGGCTAAGCGAGGCAACCTCGTGAAGATGGGCTCCGTTTATTGACATTTATTGAAAAGTGAAATTCCTACGTTTATTTCTTTCGATTTTTTAGTGTATCCGCCGGGTGGTCAACAACCAACCACTCCACAAACACCACAGCCGCAATTTACTCCAAATGGTAACTTTTTAATTTTTATCTTTGCAGTTTTATTCGAATAGTTTAGTATTTTAGTTAGTTTTTCATTTTCGCGCATAGTTTGAGTTTCTAGTTTGGGTGTAAAACGGATGCGGAGTACAACATTGAAGCCCATCGCCCGTCTGCGTAGGCTATCCTATATTGAACAAAACATACCGTTAGTACACCTCGTCACTAGTCCGGTCAAAAAGCTAGCATTCCCACTTGATGTATTACATCCTGACACAAATAAAGTGTGTAGCTTATTGCAATTATTTTTTAGGTAGCCGCTTCCCGGGCCCCACACAGTCACCGCATGCTTTTGCTGGTCCACCTGGCCCGGACTTGAGAAGTCCTCCCTTGATGAGTCCCGGGCAACCTATGGCAAGGACGATGAGCAGTGGTTAATGGATAATTGATTGCATTTTCGTTTCATTTATTCGTCATTGAGCATGTGCAAACTTCAAAAGTCGCATTGGCATTCCCATCACTAGTGTACACATTAGTGTTTGAAAGCTAGTGGCGCGTATGACTTCGCGTATAATTTTTCCTTTCCTTGAACAGATTTTCCAAGGGAAGCTAGGCATTCCTGCACAGTAATACGTACAAACGAATTGCTATGTTTATCTTATTTTTCCAGGAGATTTACCTGGACCTCCGATGCAAATTGCGCCTCCGCAATACCAATATTATGGGCACAATCCGCAATTTTTACACAACGGTGGGTTTAGGTTCATTTATTTACATTAACCTTTAAAAAATATGTTTGTTTATGCAGGATTATTGGCTATCGGTTAACAAATTGTGAAACTCATGTGTCAGCGTATTAGTATGCTTCTCGTCGCGAAAATTGCTTAAATTTTCCGACAAATATTAAAGCAGAATTGCAGCGGATACTTGAAATGGATTTTTGCTAACTACATTCCCATGCATCGAGTATTGTTGGAAATGAATATTGTTGGAATAAAAATAGAGCTCGCTTAGCAGGAATTAGGAATGCAATTGTCGATCACACGTTTCGTAAAGCGGATGTTATACTGCTTTACTGATCTCGCATTTCCAGTCACTCCCGAAATGTGTCTGATTGGTTGTGTGATCCACGTGCTCGAGGTGGACCGGTACACGACCGACAAGGCTGACATGCAGAACATTGCCAATACGATCAAGTTATTTGGTTAGTTTCGTGCCTTTTTTTGTAATTTAAGTCTCGCCTTGAATGGGACTGAGAAATAGAGAATTGTGTCGAGCTATACTTACGAATCAATTGAACGGGTCGCGGAACTTTTTTATCAGCTCGATAGGTTTCGATCCGTTTTGTGGTACGAGTGAAACATTTCATTAGTACCCCTAATAAACAAATTGTTGTGTAAATAAAAGCTAATAGACCGCCTCCACTAATGGGGTTTCAAAGTATGCTAAAATTACCGTATTGTGGAACTACAGGTTTCGTGCAGAAATACGGTAGTATTGACAGAATCAGATTTTTTTGGGATACTTTGAAACCCCATAATACTGTACTTATGCCATGAGCTGCTAGCAGTAGACACGCGCCGAACTTTTTGGACTCTCGAAGTAGTAGTATAGAAGACCAACTGACCAACTATATTTTTCTTACTTCCACAATATACATTTGTAGGTGGCGATATCGATTTCGGGTTGAAATCGTTCCAAGAACGCCTTCCGCAGATTACACATGTGATTTTTGAATCAAGCCGGCCACACCCCGTGATCCAGCAGGTTAGTGTTCAACCATGAATTATTCATCTTGATGGCGGAACGTAGGTGCCACTGAATGTAGTCCCTGAATCATACTATTCAGCATATCCTGAGTAGGCAACGACAAATCAATTCCCCCTTGCTGATCGTTGAAATCCGCAAAAAAAAAGAGTGTGAGCTTTTCTTTTGCATGCTATAATTGGTGATCCGTTTTCTTTCTATGGCATAGATATACACTGCATCTTGATCATTTTCCAGGCATTGAAGGCGCAAAAACGGGTGGTCACTATGCAATGGCTACATGATACGGTCACCAAGAGAAGGATGGAGGCACCGTGGCGGGCTTCCCATATTCCCGGGCCATTTTCGGACGCGGTGAGGCCGCACGCTGGACGGGTAGGTAGAACCTGGGTATTTTTGGCATTTATTTCTTCTTGCGGAAAACCTGATCGTTACAGCGATCACCATTAGAAAGAGAAAAGGGAAAGTTTAGGCGTGGTTTCAATGCGTCGAGTAGTGTTTTTTTTTCGAAAGCGACAGTTGAATGGTGTTTTACGTGATGTGTTACGTTTCTGTGCAAGTGCAACCAAAATTATTTCCTTTCTCTGTTCCTATTTCCTACCCAAGTATACTCTAGTTCTACTTCTACTTAGTTAATAAAGTAGTTAGTACCTTAAAGCGAAATACCACCCGGTTTGGGGTTTTTTCACCAAAAATAGTTTGAAAAAAGTTATAAACGAAAATAAACATAAAAACACAAACAAATAAGTGCATCTTGCACAAAAATGTTCTCAAACAACCATATTTTGCGATTTTGTATGGGAAAATTCGCTTCAGGCGATTTGCCGATTTTAATACTAGCACGGCCCTGGAAAAATCGAGGGATGGCCTTTTCAAATTATAACACACACCGCAGCATCCAAATGACGAAATGTTGACAAAATATTTTGAATTTGGCTAGTAAAATTCCAAAAAAACACACGGTTTGAAAATGGTGGTCAACGCACGGTTGTTTACTCCTCTTTTTGTATTTTTTTGTTGAGACCGACCGCTAATTCGCTTTAAGAAGGTACCTAACTAAAGTGTTCCCCCACCTTGTTGTTAGATATTGAATAATTACTTATTACTACTCTTTTCCAGCTCGTCTCCTTCTCGGGTTTCGACGCCGACGAGCGAATCTCGCTCAAGTTTATGGTGGAAACAATCGGCGGCCGGTGCACACCGTATTTGTCCAAGCACAATAATTTGTTGATAGCCAAAAGGTAGGTTTTTAGGGTTTTGCCCACCATTGACCCTTGAATTGTTTAGATAAAATCAGGGTATAATTTCGATGCGTAAAGTGGGGATGGTCGCTTCGTTGAGGGTCGAAATTTAGTATATCACGTTTCACTTAAATGTATACAGTTGGGAGATCGTTGATTACGCACTGATTTATGCCCAGGTTAAAATGTCGGATTATTGGTCTCTCACCTTAAATGTTTGTTTGCTTTTGGTGACATATGTCGTTATTTGTGCTGTTAACTTAACTGTGTTTCTTTTAGTGACGGCTGTGAAAAAGTCGAACGAGCAAAGGAGTGGAATATACCTATTGTGAACTATCAATGGCTGTTTGATGCGTATTTTGGAAGGCCTGTAAGTCCCAAAATTGTGTGTTTGTGTGTGTATGTGTGTGTGTGTGTGTGTGTGTGTGTGACCAGAATCTTATTATATAAAGTTGGGAGCTTTGTTTGTTTGTTTGATTGCTTGATTGTGTTTTTGGATGATGTGCGTTACGCTCAGGAAGTAGGATTGGTTCAGTAGTTCATGTTCCCATGCACTGAGCCATCACACATCCCGAGCGCCCCTCTCACAAAAGTCCAAAAAAGGCTGCATATACGGAAAGTGTGTGGTATATCGTTCGGGCGCGTCCGCGGCGCTCAAAGTACTTCGATTAAAATATAAAGAACATGCAAATCTAGAGCAACAAAAGAAGCAATAAAGCGAGGATTTTAGCATATGCTAATTTTTTGAATCACTTTTGAATCCACGTTTCACGTATGTATGAAATAAAAATGTACTAGAAGGTCGCCTCAGGCGGCGCAGCCGTCTGGTAAGCTATTTTTCCTAAAATGTTGCTTGGTTGGTAGTTAACTAATGTCCCGTTGTTAATCGATTAATTTGATATGTTTAGGTCCCCGTGGAGCTGCGTCAATACCAAGTCGGACATCCGTGTATGGATGTCAAAACCACACCATATCAGCTGGAGATGGTAAACGATATGACCAAACGGTTGTTGGGTGAGGATGTTTTTTTACTGTTTAACATTTTTTTGAACTATTAAAGCGAAACAGTGGCCGGTTTTTGAAACCCATTTCAAGTTACTGTGTTCCTAAGTATTTACTCTGGGTCCATTTTTTTTATTCTAACTTGGGAAGTTTAAAAAACTGGCCGTTATTTCGCTTTAAAAAAGAGAAGTACTCACACAAACACTGGGCACATTCAAGGGGTTCAGCTTAAAAAAACGGCGTATTTGTCGAAACAATAAATGTATTTATCGAAGAGGTTATTTTTTTTAAAGCGAAATACCGGCCGCTTTTGGAACATAGAGTATATCAGCATCCTTATGCAGCTTATGCAAATGCCCATAAATTAATCGAGCTAAATTCGAGCAATTTTTGCATAAATACGTAGGAATTCAGTTGTTCACGATGCGTTTCAAAAACCTGCCGGTCTTTCGCTTTAATACCGAGTTACTTACAGCCGCGTGGACGATTCCTATAGTGTGGACTGTGGAAGGTTGGAACAGGGCACTCGAAGTGAAAAGAATGCTGGAAGCTGATGTGAAAGTCTTCCCCAATACCAAGTATAAGTAAGTCGGCGACTGTACTTTGACTTACGTAATTCTCATACTTTTACCTTAAAGCGAAATGCCAGCTCCTTTGGAAAATTTGCATATGATAAGCAAATCCTATGTATCCTATGCTAATTTTGCGCGATCGTCAACGGCTATCGCGCAAAATTAGCATAGGATACAAAGGATTTGCTTATCATATGCAAATTTTCCAAAGGAGCTGGCTTTTCGCTTTAAAGGGACAGGCCCATCAAAGTAAACCTATATTTATGATACGTCCATAGTGACTATCAAGCATTTTTATTACAATATATACAAACTAAATTTCACCATTATTCGCCATTGAAAACTTTTTTTCCGATGCGCTCTGCTCAAATGTATACCGTAGAGCCGCAAATAACCTTGTCGTCAATGCAAATTTATCGTGAAATTATAATGCGATTAAAATTAGCATATATAGCTTTGAAATCTGCAGTTGTACGGTATACATTTGAGCAGAGCGCATTGGAAAAAAAGTTGTCTAGTGCGAATAATGGTGAAATTTAGTTTGTATATATTGTAATAAAAATGCTTGATAGTCATTATGAACGTATCGTAAATATAGGTTTATTTTGATGGGCCTGTCCCTTTAAGTCCGCTCCCGGGTATAAGAGGCGCGTCCGTCGGTGCGCAGACTTTTCTTGAGGAAGCGAAAAAGCTCCGCTCCATTTCTTTTTCTACGTTTTCAGGCTTTTGGGAAAAATAGAACAACTTTCCACAGCTCTCCAAAATAAGGCAGTCGAGTCGGGAAGCTGCGCGTCGGACGTTTCATCTAAGTATGCCCCCCTTTTGCGTATCGCCTGTGTAGTCGCCTCAGGCCGCGGCGATAGCCGTATGATTTTAGAATAAACGCATACCAGCGTTTGGTGTTTATAAATTAGTCCTTAAATTGGTATCTTTGTCCACTCTCTCCCCTTTAGCATTTTGTTCACTCGCTTTGGCTTTGGCGATATGTAAACTAATACAGCGGCAGATCGTAGATCCGTTTTCAATAATAATAAATCTTTTACGCTTTAAGAGCCGGCACATTCTTTTTCGGATTCGCCTGTCGGTTTATGAGTGGTACGGGAATTACGTGTTCTGGGTGGTTGTGTTCAGAATGTTGAAAGATACAGGAATTTGACCTCCTTACCTTATATTCTAATTCTATACTCTCACTTTACTTTACCGTGTCATTTAGAAATTTTGGCGAGGTGCCAACCGAGAGTGACATTGCCACGGCGGAGAATCTGCGAGCGAAGTTGGAGCGAGAAACCGGCGAGAAAACGTTCCGCATGCGGGTCGCGTTTGCGGGATTTGATGCGGAAGTGCAGGTTCAACTGGCATTGGTAAGCATTGTGAATTTGTGTTTGTGTGGCTGGTGTTTTTTTTTGGTTAGTCATATAAATAATGATTAGTGTTTTGGGTGATGCAGGAAATAACTATTGAGGCTGTTATTTTGTAGTACAGTACGCCACATATTTTTACTCTCTTATTTGTGTTTTTGTTTTGATGTTGAAGCAGATATTTTGTGAACTCTGCAAGACGATCATAGCGTTATATGTTTCGATGGGGATAATGTGTGATGTGAATCCTGGGGTAGCATGACGTAGCAATAGTTAGACTTAAATTTCGTAATGCACATTTTAGAAAGCTCGATTCCTTGGCGCTTTGGTTATCGAAGATCCGACCAAGTGCACGCATTTGGTCACTCTCAATGGAAGACGCACGTTGCCCTTGTTATTGGTACGCACTTTTGTTTGGAATTTGTTATTTTTGAAACCATTTTGCGACCGGTTACCGACCGACGGTTGTTTTTGTGTATTACCGACCGTCAGATTGAACCGTTAGTTTCATGACCATTCTAATCTCGTTTTTTTGTTTGTTTGTTTAGAAGTAAAGAAAGTTTAGAAATAAATTGTACATCTTATTGTACATTGTAGGCGATCGCCGGCGGGGCATTTGTGGTGAGACCCGAGTGGGTCATTTCTTCGTACGACCAGAGTTTTTGGCAAGGTATGTGTTTTTGATGGTTATTTGCGGCCACCCTATATTTTTTACATTACTTTCCTCTATGAGAGGGACAAACCAAAAGGTAAGTAAATAACCGCTTTACACTTTCCTAACGAGAAACACCCCCCGCTAGGTGTGTGGCGTTAATTTCCCCATTTTACTGGCGCATACATTTTTTGTGGGTGGAAAAAAAACGTAATCTTTCACCAGTCGCCCAAATAATGCTAATAATAATTTATCACGTTGAAAAATTCCTGTGCGCTTGTCTCTTGTCTCTTGTCTCAGTAGCTCCAGCTCTTTTGTATCAAACATATTTAGGAGCGCGGAGGTACTAGTGAAATTAGTACTACGATTACGTGGATTACTCCCTGTCTCTCTATCTACTCTCTATCCCTCTCTATCTCTGTGTTCTATCCCTTATAATGAATAGTTGTTGCAGATTCTATCGACTATTTCGTAAAGGATGAGGAGGCGGAACGGCACTTGGGATACTCGCTGAAGCACAGTGTCCTGATGGCGAGGAGAGGCAGATTGTTTGAGGTGAGTTCCAGATCCGTTAGCCTTTTAGATATAATTGTTTATGGCAATTGACTGAAACAAAAGCACAAGAAAGTAGGAAGATGAACTTGTAAAACCAAATCCCAATTCCCACGGGGTATGTGTAGTGTATGCAATAAGTATTAACAAACATCCTTTTTGGTTGTTTAACATATATATTCCAGGATTGTACCTTCTACATTACCCCATCGGTGGAACCGCCCCGTGACGCGCTAGCGAGACTGATTGAGGTGTCCGGAGGAAAGGTATGTGAATCGTTGATCCTAGTTTTTATGGTTTATTTGGAGGCTTTTTCACATAAACTTATTGGCCAGGAGGTCCCAATGGCTAGCGGTAGCGCTTTCGCCTGTAAAACATCAAAACATGCAACCCGAGTTGATGCGTTGTTTCTTATTTTGAGTTCTACATGTGCTATGAATCATGCACGATAATATGTGCACGATATAAAACGATAATTTTTAAGATTCCATCTCCATGTCAGTGTTTGAGGGTTCATAACGTTTTTCTCCCTGCAGTTTAGCAGCTAATTTTTCGATTTTCCTTTTCAGCACATCAAACTCTATCTAATGTGTAAAAATTATAAAAATCCGTGTTTCCTGGTTATTCTTTTATTTGTAAACAAAACTATGTTCATTTACTTTTGACCTTCGTTCAGCTCTTTTTCCTTCTTCAGGTGCTCTCCGACCGTCCCGACCCCGAAGTGGTGGTCAAGTGTGTGGAGACCGAAACACCATTGATAATTATTGGAGCAGAATGCGACCTCCGATCCGTACAGTACCTGATTGAGTGTCATATTCGTAAGTGCTTATATTTTTGTTTTTAGGTTTTTTTGGACTTTGAATAAGACTGGATATGACTGCCCATTGTCAATGTGTGGGGAGTGTGTTGTGTGTGTGTGTGTGTGTATGGATGGGTATGTGTGTGTGTACACGTGTGTGTGTGGGTGCGCGCTATCTATAGAGATAAGTGGAGAGATGAATATCACCCCTTTTGTAGTTTCCTTGTTATTACTTCCTGATACTTCTTTTAATTTAAATCTTTTTAGCTATATACTTGCCCGAAATGGTGCTGATGTCTGTTCTCCGACAAGAGGTGATTACCATCCCGGCGGTGAGGATAAACCTACTGAATGTGTTCCCACCTCCGAGGACAGCTCAACCGCCGGGTCAGCCTGGCGCCGCTCCCGCGCCCACGTTTATCCAACGAGCAGGAATGCCACCGCCCCAACAGATGGCGGGCCCTGCTAGGAGTATGCCCATGGGAGCACCCCCGGTGAGAGGGTGAAGCTCTTGTAGAATTGGGAATATTTGGGGTCTTTTATGGAATCGTCTGCCTACTGTAGTAGTCTAATGCGTGCGTATGGTTGTTGTAACTTGGTCAACAGTTTGATTTTATATGGCTTGAAGTTTTAGCCACGCGACTTTTTTTTTTGTTGTAGTGTTTCTGAACTTTGAGCGAGTCATTTGCTGCACCAATTCCGATTAATCCGAAGTTCGTAATTTCCAGCCTTTTCCAGAAAATTTCCGTTCTGTCCATATATTTCACAAAATATTGGAATAGCTCCGTATAGCACGGAGTTATTTATCCATTTGTTTTATCCATTTATATTTTATAACACTCGAATTTGTCAAAGTATAATTAATTTTGATACGGTATTTTGTTGCCAAATAGTACGTTCATTTAATTTATTGAAACTTGCCACTTTTTTTGTATTTTCTTGCTTTTTGTGTTCTACTTATGGGCAAGGTTGTTCTTGAGCAATACGAAGTTTTGTGATTGTATAAGGTTCTTGACTGCTATATTGATCAATGTTTTCGTTTATTCCTATGAAGCATATCACATTTGATTCTTTTGTTTTTACTTTTTTATATATTTGTTTTTTGCATTCAGAGATCTTTCCTTTTTGATTGTTTTACTGTTTTACCGTGTAGCATACAATGCAGTCTGAGCTTGTCCTATTTTTGCATACTTTTTAATACCATTGTTGATTTTGAGCATTTTGGTCTGGACGAAGATGGATTTTTATTGGTTATTTTCCTAGACATTTAGGAATTTATAGCTTTTTTTGACAGTGCCCTGAGTTTAACGATTCGTGAAGCATTTTTTATGTACAGTTTTTACGTGATGATAGACTCCGTCCGATTTATCCAACAGTAAGATTTACGACTGTAAACGGACGGCTCTTTGTTGCTAACGTTAATTGGCGCGCGTGCGGCGCGCAGCTTGCCCGCTGTATTGCACGCCACCACGTAGCCAAGTAATTTTTTGCGCGCTGAATTTAAGCGAAACTGGCCAACATAAGTGTTTCTAATTATGTATGATTCTCTACCGTAGCGAGGGAGTTTTATCGAATTTGTACATTGTTCTTATTATTATTATTTATACACACGCGCATGATGGATGCAGATATACTGAATGATTCTCTGGAGATCTCTAATTGTTACATATTTATTTGAATTGTTTTTTTTCTTTATTATGATTAACTTAACTAACATAAACGTTTTTTAATGAGTGTTTGAGTATTGTTGTTGGGGTAGTTTGGAAAATATTAAAATAGATTGGAAGCTTGCCGTCTTACCTAATTAACGTGGCATAACAAACATTGATTACGAACATAATAATGTATCACGCAATTTTTTTCAAGAGGTTAGACTGCTATCAAGAAAACTAGCATAAACGAGAGAAACAATTATAAACTAAACCATTTCCAAGTTTATTAAAGCAATAAAGGGTTTATTTACAGTATAAAGAAACATCAAAAAGGAAACAATGATTGAACACATAAATTTACTCTAATTGACAGGGATAGGGTTTCGTTCAATCATAAGTGAAGTTCTATGTAAACTAGATAAACAAAATGGGTAGATTTATAGTTTAGCAAAGTAGAAAAATGGAATCCTGGTCCGTTCTCCAGTGGACATAAGGTACGGTATACTTGTGAAGATCAAACGATTACCTGTCATTAGTGTTTGTAGTTTGTAGTTGCGTTATCAGCGTTGCCCAGTTGAGGGCTGAATCTATTGAGGGTAGAATTGATAAGGTATAACTTATCGATATTTCCCTATTAAAACCATATGATGTTTTATTCATCGATCTCAGGATATGCGGGTTATTTGGTTTATTTATTGGGTACGTTTTTTTTGTTTGTTTTAGTAATATATTATTTAATTATATTGATCTTTATTATATGTAACATTTTGAATTGCATAGTGAAGTAAGGACGTAAGGTCACTGTTGTACTTAGGACTTAGGATGCGTTAGCAGCTTGTATTATATTCTTTCCAAAAGCCTTATTACCATAAATCATTGACTATTATATTTTAAACATGAATAAAACTTGCAATGCAACAACGTCGACATGACTTGTATTAAGAACGAGTTTATGCACTGCCTCACAATCAGGTTGATATTTTTTGGCAATTTTTTGCAATCATTGGTTTATTGGAGAGACAATTTTACATTTTTAGGCCTATTCTTTGTATTACCAGCGATAAGATGCTCATCGCCTAGCGATAATCCGGCTGGATTAAATTTCTGCACGGAATTTGAGGAAAGCATTTCGAAATTTCGAGTTATTGGGGGAGCGCCGGCTGATACTGGGTAAGTGACTACATATGATATTTCTATGATGTATAGAACGCACAGAAAATTCGCACATATTCAAAAGGTTAAAACACTATGTTTCAACACAAAGTAATAATTGACTTAACGATATCTAGTTAATAACTTCATACTTGGTAAGAATTTTCATTTGGACCCCTATTTCTCATGTGGACCCCTAAATCCTCAAGGCCAAGGCAAACATAGCATTGGTTAATATAATGACCTTATTTTTAGAAACTTCTCCTTCTACGCTCTGTTCTATTCGTTTGATGTTAGCGGTTACGGACAGATGTGTGGCGCTACAGTACTTAATGACCGGTGGTTACTAACTGCCGCACATTGTGTACCGTAAGTTACTTTTTGTGTACCGTATACCGTAAGTTCGTTCCTTGGGCCTGCCTACTAACACGTAAATAATTGCGAAACCACATAAAAACCGTCGTTGACCCATCATCAAATGTTTGTTTACCGAAAAAAACCACGTGGTCACCAACTGGGCAGGCGAACGAAAAAAAAGCCAGTGAACCGTCACCAAGTGGGTTCACCCATTTCCTATGCAAGCTACTACGCTACTAGTGCCTTGAGCCTTAGGACTACCCTAAGAAACCGCAATAAAACTAATTACAATTCACCCAATTTAGTAGAAACGTCGATCATGCTTTTGTTCGGGTTGGTCTGAAGACTTCAGATGATTACTACGCTCAACGTGCTGTGACAAAAACGATTATTCATGGAGGATTCAGTCTGAACGATGTGCGAGATGACATTGCATTGGTACAGGTACGGATTCATATTATGATTTCATTACAACCTTTTTAAAGCGAAATACCGGCCGGTTTTTGAAACCTATAACAACTGAATTCTTACGTATTTATGCTGATTTGCCCGAATTTAGCTCGATTTTTTTTTATATTGTAATTCATGTTCATTTGCATAAGCTGCATAAGAATGCCTGGTCTACTCGATGTTTTTCAAAAACCGCCCGGTATTTCGCTTTGAACACGCTTGAATCCAGTGCTACAGTTAGATTCTTACTCCTAACATATGCTCCAGCCCAACGAACCACGCTAACAATAGTCAAGCGTCCAGCATCAGAATTTTTGTGCTACGTCCCTCGGTAGTTCATGAGGCCGTATTTGATTGATCATACTAAACCATTATATATACTAAATTTGTCAATATTTTTAGACCACACATCGTATCCCGTTGGGCAAGCACGTGTCGGCTGTCTGTCTATCGAGGAATGATGACAACATTCTCTCAACTGCTGATTACGGTACCGTAGTTGGATTTGGAGTCGTCGTCGGTGAGTACCGTAGTTTAGGGTGTGGAGAGAATTTCATGTGAACATAAATTTGTTGCATCCTCGTTTTCTCTCTAGCTACCTGACCTAGCCCGCCACCAGCACATATTGTTATACTCTGACACCGAGTCCATTATATAACAATCCCCATTCATAGATTGTTACGAAAGAGAAAGCTTCAGAGGTTATTAGATGAATTTAGTTAGCAAGTGTCTAGAAGAAGAATTGAGGAATACATAAAGTAAATATAGAAGGCAGCCAAATACATACCAGCTTCCACTGTTTAAAGCGAAATACCAGCCGGTTTTTGAAACGCATCGCGGACAACTGAATTCTTACGTATTTATGCTAATTTGCTCGTATTTAGCTCGATTTTTTTATTCTAATTTATGTCCATTTGTACATGGACGCTGCATAAGAATGATGATGTCTCGAAGCGTTTTAAAAACCGGCCGGTATTTCGCTTTAAGCATTCTTGGTACAACAAACTTTGCCGCTCATTGGTCAATAGGTGTACAGTCTGGAGTCTCGACAGTATTTTGGTTACTGTATTTGATTGATTTGATTTTCTGTTTAGATAAAGTACCAATGGGAATTCGTGTGAGCACCGGTCCTTCGAAAATACTGGAACAAACCAGGGTTTCACTACTGTCACCGTCGAAGTGCTCGTAGGTTTTTTTGGTGTAGTATAGTTTTGAAGTAGTTGCTTTGGGGTAACGTTTTTACGTGTGTCTGACACTTTAATACAGTAGACACATTGAAGGAGTATGTACTAATGCTTGAATTTAGTCGGCGTCCGCTCACCGCACCAACATCTTAGGCTTAGGGTTTACTTTTTGGTTTACGAGCTAATAGCCACTACCTCAAGAGCTGGTCTTCTTTGTCCCTACGACTCGTTGGTCCAATATATTACAAAATATAGGTTCATGATAATTTTTGACCTATTGGTAGACAGTGATTCACATTTCTGTAGTCTACTCTACTACTACTACCCTAGGCTACAGTACTCACCATTTGAATAAAAGTTTATTTATAATCCCAAGGTTAGATTTTTAGAAGTGATTGGTTCCGATTATCCGGCGGTGTGAATAAAGTGTCGACGAAGAAACAACTCTGCGCGGGAGATCTCTTTCATGGAACCGCTCCTGTAAGTTGTTCAACTTCAGATGGCATGTTTTCCCTATAATGGGGTTTCCACGTATCCCAAAAAATCGGTGTGATTCTGTCAATACTACCATATTTTGCACGAAACCTACATATATAATATGAAAAAATTAAAAAAAATATTCTCGTGTAGTTCCAAGATACGCTAAATTAACAGCATACTTGAAAAGCCCATTAGAAAAACTCATGATAGGTGTGCCGAACGAGACAGCGCCACCGCTGTTTGCTAGATAGAGAAAATGAGAGTTCATAGCGTGAAAGTGAGCATGTAGCTCAACGGGAAGCATACTTGTCACACACATTCAATAGGATCGAGCTCGCTTCACGGGCTTTGCGTCGTATTTTTTTTTAGAAAAACCGGTCAGTTTTTGAAACACATGGAGTACACCAACATTCCAGCATTCTTATGCAGCTTTTGTTTGATTAGAATAAAAAATTGAGCTAAAGTCGAGCAACATACTATAAACATTGAGTTGTCCACGATGCGTTTCAAAAACCGGCCGGTATTTCGCTTTGACAGATCAGATGGTGTCCTAGAATTCAAGTTATCTAACTATCAGAGATAAACAATGAAATCTCGTGTATTAGGGTGACTCTGGCGGTCCTCTGCTCGTCTCGGACCTCCTCGGCAACACTGTACAAGTTGGGATCACTTCCTTCGGAGCAAATGGACTTGAGGGAATTATCGATCAATCGAAATACCCAGGTTTGTTAGTTTAGTAATTCGCAATGTCGATGTCATTTCGTGCCCAGGCCAGGGGTTACTGTGGAAAATCCACAGGGCGATAGACAATAACGCGCGGCGAGATTCTGGCGCCGACTGGGCTAAGCGAGGTGCGCGGCCACATATAGGCGCATTTGCTCGTTTCTCGCGCAGAATCAAGAACAATATAACATCAAGTCCGGATTTATGATGGTTATTCTTGATCTACACAGAGAATGTTTAAAATCATTATGTGTTCTGTCTCTAACCAGTAAATTATTCTTTCTAAAGCCGTGAGAAAACTTCTTTGAGGGGAAGATAATAATAGGGCAGTGAAAAATAAACCAACTGCGCGTCAGAAGCACATTGAAATTCAGATGAATACGCTAGGTAGAATTTCCCCGGTTAGGAAATAGTGTGTAATTGGGAGAAATATAGAGATAGACAGAGGGATCCTGGAGTTGTTTTAGATGACCAATTATATAGCCTATTTTAATCCCGGAAGCGAGAAGTTTATAATTCACAAGAAATTTTCTTGATCGTTTCCTGAATGCTCGCATAATACTCGGCGAATGTGCTTCCTTGTTCTTGACTTGGGTTTTCTACGCAAATCCGTTTTGCGGCTGCCTATTTTTGGTAAAGTTGATAAAGTAAAATTGTCATCTTGATGTTTGATTCTTTTGCATTCCTCTGTTTTATATAGTCATAATAAGATATGTTGAACATGGACCTTTTTGTGTAGTGCAGCGCAGGCCATGGTACGTGCGCCACAAGTGTGCCACGGGTGCGCCAACTGAAATAGCGGACCTGTGCGGCTACTGCGCGGAAGCTTCGCGTTGTAAATCAATCCGAAGTATTTCATAAACTTTTATTTTCAGGTGTCTATACTCGTGTGTCCAGCTATATTCCGTGGATTGAAGCACTTATAACAGAAAATTCATCAGCAATTACATCCCAATTGACATGTTTCTTACTAATTGGAGTTTCCATTTTACTTAATTTATAATTTAAAAAAATGTGAAATATGACATTTGAAAGGCCAGAGACACAGCGATATAGGATGGCATATTATCAGTGTAAAGGTAAAGGGTATATAAATAACATAAATAGTCAAATGCAGTGCAAGCTAATTGTCTTGTATCAATCGCAGTCACCACAAATTCGTATTTTTTATTCGCTTTTCATTAAATTTTCAAATATGTGAAGAAAACTACGATTCCAGCACCAAAGTTCGGCAAAACGAACTCAGGGAGAGAAATCCCTGTGCATGAGTTTTACTAGTATACCGTAGTTTATAATTGCCCTTATAGAGTTTTATAATAAATACCCTGCAGTGATAAACCACGCGCCAGGCCAGTAACACTGCCGGCTGTTCTTTCTCCAAGTACCCCTGGCAATTGCATATAAGCACCGGCGACGGTCATTTATCAAAACCCATTTTCATTGATTTCTCTCCCTGAGTTCGCTTTTATGTGGCTTTTTACTAGCTGCATATTGTTTTATAAATCTTCTTGCATCTAATAGAAATCGAATAAAAAAATTGAATTTGAACTGACTGCCTTCCTTTAACATTTGTACGTTCATCTTAGTATTTGTACGTTCATCTTATTGTGATTTTTGATTGTTTGTTCTATTTTTGGAACATAATAGGTACCGTATGTCTGCATTTCCTTTATAAACCGAACAGGAAGTATACTAAGTTAATCAAAGTATATTCGCTGATTGCAATGTATTATCGCATTTCCGCGCACGTGTATTATTTCTTGGAAACGTGTCTGAATAAATATTGTAGATAAACTATTTACAATTAGTCGTTTTTTTTGCATATAATTCGTGACGAGACCCTTTATTGCTGCCGTATAATATGTGCATTTCAAATCTTGTGATTTGCTTCTGCGTACCGCATAAACTAATGAATACTAATAAATTCTAGTAATTGCCAACCCAAATGCTAGGTTCCCAATTATGCTGAAAATTTACAGTATTTTGGAACTAAACGAGAATATTTTTTATATTTTATATGCAGGTTTCGTGCAAAATACGATAGTATTGACAGAATCACACCAATTTTTTGGGATGCGTGGAAACCCCATACTGAATCGTATGTAGTATAATAAGTTAATATCCATAATCTCATCTCTTGTTAGTCTCTAATTATTTCGTTTTTGTTTGGATTTACTTGTGTTTCTCCTGTCTCTTACAAATTGTCTTCAAAACTTGCATATAAGATAAGCTTCACTTTCACCCTTACCTTACTTTCTATATTATAACTAGAGGTGTTCCATTATTGTTAATTGTCAGTTCAGATCAAAACATTGAGCTATTTTACACTTTGGAAACCTCTAACAGTAATGACCAGTCAGCTGCTTTCCTCGATCTTTTTCTTACTAGGTCCATAGAAAGTGGTCCATAAATTTGTATAACAAAACCGATGACTATAGTTTTGATGTTATACGCTTTCCCGTGTTTGATAGTAACATATGCAACCGTATCAAAATTAATTGTATACAAGGAGAACTAATTAGAATTCATAGACGTACTTCAATCCTTTTTAGCTTTAAACTTAAAATACAAGAATTTTACAAAAAACTTCGAAGAAATGGTTACCCATGCCAAATTATCAAATCAACATTTAAAAAAACTTTTCACAAATACCCTATAATTTTGCATAAATACGGCACTACATCCAAGTCACTCTGCACCTGGTTGACAAACAAATGTGCTAAGTCTATGTTTCCTTTCTTTAACACACTACCGTAGTCCAGCCACCGCTGTACATTTACCCTAGCAATGCGGCCAGGTACCCTTTCCACTATCACTGGTATGCCTTGCACCACACTTATTGATCTGCCGACTATATTCCTAGCTCACCGCTGTATTGTTAAAGTTGGTAAGTACAAGCTTTAGTTACTTTATACTTTTTCGGAATACGCAAAAGGTAAGCATTTCTTAAATTTCAGGAAGCTGTTGTACCAAGGCAAAAGGTAAGCATTTATTGTTTGTTACTTTTCAGGAAAATGCTGTAGCAGTAAGGTAAGCGTTTATTACCTTTTCATTTACACTTATAATAATATATATATATATTATACTTTCATTATTATAAACCATCTTTAATTGCCGTTCCCTCTCTCCTATTTCCTAATACTTTTTTTTTCCTAATTTTTTTTTATTTCCTAATAGCCATGGCCGTCGCACTGACAAGACCCCATCATGGTAAAACTCCTCGTATGCGACTGGGGTCGAAACGGGGTCCCATATTTCTAATATGGGCCATATTACTTCTTTTTTTATTGCACTAGTATATATGTATTATAGTTTTCCTTTTATTACAAATAGCATTTTTAAATACGAAACAAACACACGACTAGCAATGACTGCAATGACAAACAATAACCCCGTGCAGCATGCCCACTTTGAATACTGCTAAGTTATCGCATCAACTAGATGGAAAGTATGTAGAAAATGCAAAGTAAAAAGCAAGTACTCTCGGTCAAAAACCTAAAAAAAAAGAGACAAAAAATCAGGAGAAACACGACTTTTCTCGTTTCTACGGCGGAAATTCTATAAAGTTGACGTCGTGGAAAGTTGATCTCCAAGAGAGAAAAGGAGATTTTACATGCAGAATTAGAGCACAGAGTACACTTCAAAAGTGGATCCTTGTTTCTTTCAATTTTTTATTTAAATAAATGTCGGGAGGCATTATATTGATGATTTTCTTGTGAGTAAGTTCTAGGTCACTGCGCGGTTACGTTACTGCTCTCTCAAAATCGCGGCCAGAAAACCGCGGCCCGGAAAGCTGTGAGCGGCCCGGAAAGCTTTGAGCGCGCATATTGGTTTGACTGTTTGACATGTGTACGGCTGCGCATTTTTTCAAAATATTAGACTCATACAAAAAGCACACCGCCACTAGAGACGATCAATTAACACAAAGTAGATGAGATAAGTAAACAAAAATTTCCGCAAAACTAATACATTTAAATCCTTTAATCTCACTAATAATAACAACAATAGTTCTTAATTATTTTTTCTATTATAAGTTCTGCTTTCGTCGAAGGCGGGAAGTAATTAATATTCTGTGAATGTACCTTAGGCACAATAGACAGATTCCCTTCGCTAAAATCAAATGGTTAGTTCCTTGAAAAGCTGCTTTGTTTACGTACGCTCAGTCTAATCAACTAATGATGGTTGAAGTTGTTTGGGTCGTTAATTTTATAATGCCGTTCACAAGGCTAGACGTTAACTTAACTTTAACTTGTGTCTTGTTTTATACCGCAATTGCGCTTATTTGGCACGAAGAGATGGCGCGGCTCTAGTTCGGCACTACGCGCGCCCTATTTGGAAATGGACGACTCTGCCTTGGCACCCCGATTTTCCCGCCGCAAGTCTTCCGAAAAAGTGCAGCCCTGTAGCCAAGTGCCGCTTTGTGACTAAACCTGTTTGCTTTGTGACTAAAAAGGGCCTTTTTCCCTTTTGAGTCTTTTTTATAAATTTGACCTCAAGCTCGTTTGACCAGAAATTATGTTTTTAACATATTTCCATAAAAAATGTGACTGAAAATGGATAATGGTTACGCCAAATTTCCGGCTTCTACATATATAGTATTACTGTAATGTTGGATTAAAAATTTTACCCGGTTCTCTGAAGCTGTGCGTTAACATTTTTACTTAAAACATATGATTGAAAAAAATGGGAAAACCCCCTTTTCGCCATTACGACAAAAAGAGAGAATAAAAACCCCTATTCCAAGATTCCAAGTATAATAAGTAGACCAAATCACCATCGCAAAACTCTACATCGCCGGATGCGAGTATTTTCGCCATGGGAACCCGTGCAACATACTTCCTTCGCTCTATCAATTTAGTTTTATTTATTTTCAAGATTTCGAGCTAGGCAGAACCGAGATGCGAACCCTGGACCTTTATCCCCCAAAGCCAGCAACATACCGCTCGACCATCTGAGCTCTTCTAAACTCTGCTTCAATATAGTTGAACCATATCCAATGTTATGATTATATCGCTGATCCATGTAGAAGCGATGCAAAGTATTACAAAAAATAACGTTTCATGATTTGCTTTTTCTTCCCAATGTGTACATTTCGTATATTATTTCTTGCAAACTTGCACTTGAGGTCTTTTTCCAGGAACTATACTCAAGTTTCAGACCACCGTATGATAAACCTATCATGTACTTAAACTAACAGCATTTCCGCAAAAATAACTATCCGAGGTCGAGACAGACCCATTAAAGGGTTCACCTTAAATTGTGTCTGTTTTTTTTTGTTTCTTTATTTTCTATAAGGGATAATAAAAATTTGGAATACAAAAAGTAGTGTTCTATTTCAATACTCCCGGAGATATTAGGTGATAAAGTGGTGGATTGATCGGTCCAAAATGGCAAAGGGTAATTGTCCTGCCTTGTTTGTATAGGATAATTGCCCTTTTTGCATTTCGGACCGATCAATCCACCACTTTATCATCCATCTTCGTGAAATTGAACACTACTTTTTGTATTCCAAATTTTTATTAGCCCTTACAGAAAATAACGAAACAAAAAAAACAGACACAATTTAAGGTGAAACGATCCCTTTAAAGCGAAATACCTGCCGTTTTTTGAAACTCATCATGGACAACTAAATTCTCACGTATTTATGCTAATTTACATTTACTCGTTAGCTCGATTTTTTATTCTAATATATGTTCATTTGCATAAGCTGCATAGGAATGCAGGTGTCCACGATGAGTTTCAAGAATAGGCCGGTATTTCGCTTTAAAACTATATTATTTTAAATTGTCTTTAGCACTTATTGGTTAATTTTTCCAATCCGCAAGTCTAGTTCTTCAGCAAACTTCTGTGGGCTGAAATCGCTGAAAGGCGATTATCACCCTTTTTTATTTTAATATCCTAGAGAAAAAGTTGTGTATCAGCAGGGCAGTGCACATACGATATGATCTAAACAGCTCTCACTCAGTAGTAGTGAAACATACGAAAGAGCCAGTGCCATTTTTCATTTAGGTGTTTCCTGTATTTTCTTTATTAACTTAAATATTTATTTAAGAAAAGTTTTTATTCAACGTATTCTTTTATAGTAGAGAGTTATCAACTCTAATATAATTAGTTCTTCTCTAAGTGTCGTTTCTTCTCTAAGATTATTGTTGATGTTTGTACTTGTAAATTATTTGTTTTGTTCTTGTTCTCACGTTGTTCTTGCTTATCAATTTTCAATAAGTTTTGAACTTCGAAGAACAAGCCTCAGCTTTTCAGCCTAAAGTAGGACTAAATGCCTAAATCATTTAAATAAAATGTTTAATTTCTATTTGGTTAGTTTTCTTTTTAGCACAACTAGTCCTAACCGTCATGCTTTACTTTCATAAATGTTCACAGCATTTCATTTTCCACCACAAATTTTAAATTAAACGTTTTGTTGACATCAAAACACAGTATTGTATTATTAAGCTCGAATTTCGTTCTATTGACTTTTTCCCTCGGTTTTTTTGAGTGGATTTAGTGGTTGAAATCCAGGATAACACTGCAATAATATGGCCTAACCTTTTGGCCTCCTCTGCTGATTTTACTATACTATATGCGCATTAGAAAGGGTTTAGCATTAGATAAGGGTTTCCACTTGTGCCACATGTTCGCCAACCAAATTTTTCTCCGCCCATGTTCGCGCACTTCCCGCGCATTTGTGGCACACCAAAAGAGTAAGCCAGCAACTCAAGTGATGTGCCGGTCGGTTTTTGCAACGTATGTTGGACAACTGCGTTCCAATATATTGTATACAAATGAAGTTAAATAGCCCTGCAAAACGCGCTGTGTCTCGCGGCATTTACAGACACTACGTGGAAATACAGCGTCAACATACGTTTCAAAACCCGGCTGTTATCCCGCTTTAACATAACTAACTGTCAGTAAAACGACTACTGTATTAGTAATATTTCATCGGTTTCTTTTAAAATATAGAATTGTTTCAGAATTATTGGGTTCATCTCAACCGCGTAGCTCGTTTTCCTCTCTAGTTAATCTTATTAGCTACGCGATTCAATTACGAACGTGAATCAGTTATCTGAACAGCGTCATTACTTTATTCTATTATTTTATATTCACAAACATTAATGCTTTCTTATTTGTAAAATTTTCTGTTTATTTTCACAATTGGTGATAGTTTATTTATTAATAATAATTATGTAGCACTAAGAATCTCTTTGGTTAATCAAGAATATTAAGAAAAAGCATGCTTCGTGATCCACTACTGTATCTGAAGGCCGTGACTGGCTGCGCAGAAGTTGTGAGCAGAGTTACAGCTACAATTTGCTCGGTTTTCAGACTAAAGCTTTCTTTTTATTCCATACGACAGTAATTTTCGTTCAATCAACGTCACCCAAAGTACAATGTGTTGTTACGTGCTAAAATGTTAAATTAGCCCACGAAAAAAGCTGTGGTCCCCGATTAGTTCAGCTTTAGCCTTTAGCATTAGGCTTTAGCTTTAGGGTACTAAAGTTTTTTTTGCGTTCAAAAGAAGGAACATAACATAGGAATCTGCTGGTGGCGGGGTGAAAACGTGCAAATTGATTTATTTAATTTATTCTTGAGTTTGTATGGAAATAATTTCCCAAATTTCATCGTTGGTAATATTTTAGTTCCGATTGCGTGTGTATAAATCTGAATCTGAACACGTATAGTTTTTTGGTACGACTATTGCTCAATGTTTCTGTGCTAGGTTATCTCATCTCCTAAAACTTATGGAATAATAAAAATGTTTTGTGTGATATTTACTGCCTTACATATTTGTTGACCTTATAGGCCTTATACCTTATATAGACCTATAGACTTCTTAGCAGTCCAATTCTGTTAAGATCCTAATCAAATTATCATATGGAAAACTAATCCTGAGTTTTTTTGCGTTGTCTAGCCTGACACGAATAGAACACTACAATTTGGAACTCGTGATGGCAACAGTGACTTTTTATGGTTAGGCTTGGGCTTCGGCTTGGGCTTAGGCTTAGGCTTAGGCTTAGGCTTAGGCTTAGGCTTAGATATGAGTCGATCGTGTTGAGAATCCATGAGACTTTGGTTTCCTTGAGCTTTTGTTTCCTTGACCAATTATGATCTTTTGTATCTAGGCTCCAAGTTGTATAATATATTTATACACTAATCAAGTAGTTTATCTGTGTCGTAGTTTATTTCTCATGTCTGCTAGAGGTTTTTCCTTGCTTCCAGCCGTACTGCTAATTTCCAGTAGTTTGTTCAAAAAACACCTTTTCACGAACCTTGTTAAATTCCAAGGGACACTTTAGATGGTCCCTTGTAATTTAACAGAGAGTAATGTAAATGTGAGATATAGAAAAAGGTGAAAGAGTGTAAAGAATGAAAGAGTGAATTATAAGAAGGAGGTTCTACATAAACAGCTAACTCTTTTATTATACATTTATATGTTGTTTAGCTACGTAGCGCATGCGGACTCCTGCGGGTGGAGGGTAGTGACGATGCTAGGCCCCTACTTTCTTTATGTGATGGCCCTGAGAATGTATTTACTTGTTGTATTGCTTGTTGTACTTTTATGTGTGGCACGTTTAGGATTGTTGAGAACATGAACACGTAGTACTTTTGTTGAGGTAACGTGGCTAAGCTAAACTAAAAATATAAAATACGGGTTGGCTGTTTGTGTGGGACCAAGTTCTTTGATTCGCTATCATCATCGTTTTCTTTATTAACCTTGTGGAATTACAATCGATATACTGTTGGTGGAAATTATTTCCAAGTATCTATATCATCTACTTTGATTTTTCTTTTTCATCGTCTCTCACGGCGTTGCGCTCTTTTAATGAGTATAATAAATATTCATATTCAAAGAGATATAGGCGTTATGAAGCATGTTCATCTTAGGGTATCCTCTATTTTATGTATCTTTGTGTATGAGTATGATTATGTATCAATAAACTATGTAGTCAAATTGAAATCAAATTTCCCTTAGTTATTAAACGTTCATTGATTGCTCGCGCTTTCATACAAATTCACTTACCATTTTATACAAAAGGTCATTAGCCGGCATGAGTTCCCATTAGTCACCAATTACTCATAAATTAAAAAAAAATTTTAAGCGATTTTTGTTTGTGTCGAATGCCTCAAAAACCCGTTGATCCATCGTGGGTAACCATCGTGAGCCGTTCCTTTAATTTCAGTGTAGTCTTCTGATGTTTTGATGTCATTTGATATGTCCTCTACCTAGAAGTTGAGCCACAATTTCTCCTTATTTTTAATTCGAATTTCCGATTCAAAATAAAAGTTCTTGACAATCCTTAGAAAGTTGAAAGATTTTACTTTAAGGATTATTTTTTCTTGTAACCCATTGAAAAAACATTAGATATTAGTCAACTTTATGGCCAGGCGCATATTTTGAATAGGTCCGCTCAATGTTATTAGAAACGGCAACAGTCGAAATTGTGCATTTTGTGCCTTTGTATTAATATTCTATGTACAGTAGGCAGTCCTGGAACCTGGAGGGTTGGCAGGGTAGATTCCACGGGGCAGGCGACATGAGGGTAAAACTAATCTAACCCAGCCGGGGTTAAATTTTTGTGTAACCCACCTCTGACCTCTGATGTTATTCCATAACTAAAAGTTACCACTTTTCGAATGAAATGACATATTAAATATTAAATATTTATTAACACATAAAAATGTATGCATCAATATGACGAAAGGTTTTCCTTAGTTAATTTAGTTTTATTTATTTTATAAAATTTTGTGTAATATACTGTGATCGTTTCATTGTTATAATTGAATTGACTTGAACATGTTATCGACAGTTTTGTAATTTATCGATTGATTTAGATCTGGCACCAATCACACGAAAATGACGTTCGACCGCGCGCAATTGCTCGAATTTCTTCGTTTATCTGGCAAATTTACCCCATCAATTTTCGACTCGTGCATCACCCTGAAATGTATATTGAGGTAAGAGTTGTTCTTAATTAATTAATTTATTTATTTACGAATGTTTTCTCATTTAATTTGTTTTTCATTTTCTCCTGACAAACAGGCCAGGCCGGTGGCACCTCAGAGAGCGAGAGAGCCTCATGCTTGACGCTTGACTTATCTACTTGAATTTGCTCTGGGTCGGTGTATTGCTACTGGCTACCACAAAGTTCAACGCGAACCTCGCGCAGTCGCTGCGCAAAATGGGCACCGCCAGCGCGAGCGGTATGAAACAACATGCAGCATATTCAACTCGGATGCTTTGCCTTTCTGTGCTTTATTTTTAGATCTAAAACTGGCATGTAAACAAAGCAAAATTAGCATACCCTTCTGATTCAATGCCAAGCGGGGGGTTGTTAATACGTGGCGAAAAAAGGAAGTGTTTTGCGGTATGGGTTTTCCAGTTAGCACATGCTCTAATAGATAGAATAAGGGAATAAGCTTCATCAGTATAGGTTTCCACATGCGGACTCAACTCATTCAATGCTAGTTTACGCTAATTATGAACTAGAGCGACACACAAAATAAAACATATCCATTTATAAAGGTTATCTTCACTGCTAACGCTATTGCTATTGCTCCATTATTGATTTAACTGGGGTAGCACGCGGCGTCGTCCTCGCAGACGTTTGAGTGCACAGAACGACACGCGCGAGAATAGCGCAACGCCAATTTTAATTGTTGCTCACCGCTAATTTTAATTTTAAAGAACTAAACATAGAAATATTATATAACAACTCAACAATTTGATTGTGCGCGGCAAAAAGTAAGCATTTGCACCTACATCTCGTCGCATAAGCATTTGCACCCACATCTCTGACGAAGACTAGAGACGCCAGGGTTTCGCCGCGCATTACCCCTTGTTTTTTTTTAGTTCCCAATCTCTAGCAAGTTTTTCGCGCGTGCATGCGCTGGGCACCCTTTCGCGAGAACCTGGTGAAGATAGCGCTATGACACAATTTACTACTGTTTCTGCGTCGTCGCGCGCAATTTTCGAGCCAGGGTTTCGCCGCGCACCACCGGAGTTTGGTCAGTGAACGGGTTCACTTTTTTGCAGTAGTCTGCACGTTGAGCCGGAATGCTGATGCTAATAAATAATTTATACGAATTAGGATCATTTAAAGTGGCACATGCGCCACAAAGGGGCCGTTCAGCCGTGCGTTATTTTCACGGTTAGATGAATTTAATATTTAATAAATTTGCTATACTGCCTCCTCCAAAATTTACCCAGCTTTTTTTTAGTTCCCAATTTTTTCTTGTACCAAGGTTCATAAGCTCATAAGTGGTTTGTTAGAAAGCTGATTGCTTATCACAATGGGCTTCGCTAATGCACATTATAGTTTCTTCCATAGTTAGGTAGGGCCCCGTATATTGCACGTGTATGAGTTAAAGCGGTATGGTACGCGGGTTTGAAAAACAATTCCGCACATTTGCATTTTTGAGAATTGGGTGCATATTTCTGTGCTCGTGCTCGTCCTCGCCTTCACCACATTGTACGAGATTTTATACAGAAATAATTTAAGTATTTAAATAGCTTACGGCATCTTTTTGAGTTTAACTTCCTCCTTGTATTGAGCAAAATATTATTGTGACAATTGGCATAGAAAAAATAAGATGTTCTTGACAGATTCTTGCTGTATCGTTAGGAGGAGAGAGAGGGAGAGAGGGGTAGAGGGGAGAAGGGGAGAGGGAGAGGGAGAGGAGAAGAGAGAGAGAGAGAGATGGAGATAGGAGACGGGAAGGGGAGTCTGGGAGGGAGGAGGTGAGGGAGAGGGAGAGGGAGAGGGGAAGAAGGGAGAGGAGCGGGAGAGGAGAGGGATGGAGAGGGTATCTTTATCTTCTCTTTTCTCGCTTCGCTTTTCTTTCTTTCTCTTTCTCTTTCTCTCTTTCTCTTTCTCTCTATGTCCTCCTGCCCATGTCAACTTCCTCCTCTGATGCTAAAGTTGAAATTGTCCGGGTGCAAACTCCTTGTTGAGGAAATTACCAATTTCTCGTGGGTGCGTTCGAACCTGTGTTGGACCGGAAATGGCGTTCATCCATTCCAAAATATCCATTTTAAACATTTCGAAAAAAAGGCGGGAATTTGAAATTTCAAGGTTATCTCGTCTGCGGTTAGTCAACCCTCATGGCCAGAACAATTAGTACGAACCAGTCATACGTTTAGCCTCTTGTATGCTAATTGAATATTATGTAATTTAATAATTTTGATTTGGTTAGATTACTCACAAGTTATGTTGATTGAGCAGTCTACACTCCACAGTTTGTAGATTATTTTACTTAACGCTTACAGGTACAGTAACCAGTCGGCTGACGCCGCATTAGGCGACTTTACATTATAAGCTTGCATACTTATGTGAAGCTTCCGAAAACCGGAATCTTTGAAGTTTTATAATAATAATGCACGAAAATGCATACTTTGAAACTTTGAAGATGCCCGAAACGTTGGCCTACTTATAACGAAAGTGAAACGTAGAATTTCGCAGCCTGAATCCTCACAAACAAACAAACAAATAAACAAACAAACTTTGCTCCCTTATATAATGAGCTACGGCACAAAGGTGATTTTTCTAGTTGTTTGCGCTAGCAGGAAATCACCATAAAAACTGCTGACAATGGGCAATTATTAGCTTGTTAGCAATTTCTGTTGCAAAGTTCTGCCGGTTAACTGGTGCGCCGCAAGCGAGCCGCACCGTAGGCACCCGAACAATGTCTTAGGTCTCCGGGCAATCTGTTGAACATGCGTATATTTTAAACCTTTTTATTCATACTTCTTAAAGCAGAAACACTAAATGAATATCGCAATTTCGTTTGGGCCCGGTGGTCCAGTGGCAGCGCGTTTGACTCTAACGCAATCGACCCGAGTTCGATTCCGGCCCATGACAACTTTGAAACCACCACCGGGCGAGGGAATCATGGGCGATCCCTCCTGGCCCTAGCCCGAAGACGACGAGCAATTTGTCATCTGGAACTCGTCGCCTAATGCTCAGGACCTCTGCGGAACAAGTCATAAGCCAACCATTGAAACTGTATTTTCACCCTTGAATAAAGGTGCACGCTCTTGAAGCGTAAAAGATTTATTTTATTTTGAAATTTCAGCAAACCAGTGGTCCTTGATGATATTTCGTTGTCGTTGTTTATGGGCGTGTTTGTACCCAACTTCAATTAGGATGGAGTTTATCTTATTCCAGGACTCTCTGAATCTCTTTTTCTCCACCCTTTCTATGTCTCTCTCTCTGTCTCTCTCTCTATGCATATCTCCCTCACAACCTTAGTTTCTCTGTCTCCCTCGGGAAAGAGAGAGAGAGAGAGAGAGAGATGAGCAAGTCCAAGTCCCACCTCCGCACATGCTGATGTACATCCGAAATGAGGGTAATAGAGAAGGATAGTATTCTAATTTTCCGGAACCTCACAATGTATGCTAGTCAAGAAATGCCAGCTTCTCTAGAGTTCCTTTCTCGGAATTCTTTGTTTCAGTTCCGCATTTTAAATACAACAAGTTTTAAGTAAAAGTTCACTGTTGACGCCTCAAATGAATAGAATAGTTGCAAGTTGCAACGGGCTAAAAGAACCTTATCTCATTTCCTATTTACCTTACATACATGTTATTACTCCCTTCTTACTGTTCTGTTCCCTCTCTCACTCTCTCTCTCTCTCTTTCTCTCTCTTTACTCTATCCAGTTGATTTCTGTCTCTCGTATACTTCTCCATTCCATGATTCACTCTGAATGAGGTGTAGAAAATGTTTCTAAAAGAGGGCAAATGTAAAATACTTAGAGATATTACCCGTCTTTTCTAACTACAAGAAGCAGGTTCATTATTCCCTCAGATTTCCCAAAAAAGTCAACGCTTACTAATTATTCCGTGGATTTGCCAACTTGGAAGAGTAAGGCCACTGAAATAATGTCGATTTGATGCTTATTCTACCTTGTACTGTGGATATTTGTGCCATGGTGGGTTCCGCACACCCCTCACCCATGCCGCGCTCTTGGGAAATGTTGTGAGCCGTTGGTGCGCCATAAGTGCGCGAAAAAAAATGTTTCCTCTTTGCCCTGCTTGCACGCACCTGCCCAGCTTCGCATGCCACGTATATCATACATCGTATATTTATTTTTCCATAAATCAAATGCTTATTACAGCACTTGTTGTGTAGCTAAACATTCCTATAAAAGAAGATTATCGTCAAAAAATAATACTTTCCTTTGTTTTTTGCATTCGTGTATATCGTGTGTAATGTTTGGACTCGTTGGAATTGTTTTTCGATACTTTTATTTGGTTATACTAGATTACTTGTTCCGTTTAGGATTTTTCCTATAACATAGGAAATTGGTGGAACCAATTGGTGGTCACGAACCAGTCACGTACCAGTCACCAGATGGTTTTTTTTCGGTAAAACCCATTTGGTGACGGGCCAACGACGGGTTTTCTGTGGTTTCGGCAATTATTTCGATTTCCTGTGGGCAATAACATGCTACATAAATGTACTAAAAATATGAAAATCAGCATAAATTTACAAAATGTGTACTATAAATAGCAGTATCGGTTCCAGTAAGGTGCATTTACTTGTTGAAAAAATGTTGATTTGTTATGGAAATTTCTTGTTTAGAAGTCCGTTCAACTCAAATAAAATAAGACAAAAATGTTAAAAAAAAGTAGATAATAAAAGGACAAACATCTGTCGGAAGCATCATTAACTTGTACAGCGCAATCTAACCCTATATGTAGTAGTCAACCTTCGCTATATAGAGACTATTTGCATTTTTTGAACATTTAGAGTAATATGAGCTGTTTTTCAATCGCATGTTTGTATATTTAGTGAGCCATTTAATAATGTTTGCGATCAAGACTTTATATGAAAGATCAAATTTCAAATTTCAAATAGCACGTAAACTATTGTTTTCCGAGAAAATGGAGCGTTTGTTCCTCCCCCTTTCTGAAAAACCTCAGTTAGCGCGGCGAGACCTGGCGCGAAGATGTCGCCCGGCGATAACCTGGCGCGACAGTGGCGCGCGGCGAGGATATGGCGCGAAAATGTTGCGCGGCGAGAACCTGGTGCGGCGTGGATATTGTGCGGAAATGTTGCACGACGAGAACCTGGCGCGTCAATGGCGCGCGCTCGATGGCGCGCGGCGAGGATATTGCGCGGAAATGTTGCACGGCAAAAATAAAACGAGCAGCATGGCGAAGGCGCCACTCAGCGTAAAAGCTTTGCATTGGTCCCATCTCTAATATTCCATTTTTGTCCAAAATCTACTAATTTATGAAGTGTGCGATGTAAATTTCAATATTTTTTACGACTAGAACCTGGCGCGTCAATGGCGCGCACGAAGGCGCGCGGCGAGGATATTGCGCGGAAATGTTGCGCGGCAAGAATAAAGCGAGCAGCATGGCGAAGGCGTCACTCAGAGTAAAAGCTTTGCATTGGTCCCATCTCTAATATTCCATTTTTGTCCAAAATCTACTAATTTATGAAGCGTGCGATGTAAATTTCAATATATATATTTTTTGCGGCACTAGATTGTAGGCATAGCGTACTGTATCTTCAGGATAACTTTATTTTAATTTTTTTTCTCGTGCAACCTTTTCGTGTATTTATGCCCCATCATACGGTTATGCATCTCAAATGCTTACATTTCGGACCGGTCCCTGCCCTTTATGTTCGTTGTTGTATATCAAGGTAACGAACGCATTCGTTGCATTGTAAGTATCATAAATCACAAACAAGTAATCATCAAATATGCATACGCTTTCCGCGGGTGCTACATATTAAAGGGTTGGACCCGCGATAAAAAGCAAGCGGAATTTTCTTATGTAAAAGGGCTGGGAAATATCACGTAAAACTGTTGCACCTAAAATTTAAAACAGTTGTTTGCTTGATTAATGTGAAAATTTTGCAACTTCCCTCCTTTTCTTGAGCTGAAAATCCAATATAGCTATTTTCATACTCACCACTATCTAGTCTCTAGTCGGTTACCTTGTTTGATACGAAGTTTTATCCTTTCTCCACTCTGTGAGTATGTTCATTTGCTTTTTTTAAATTTGCAAGTCTTCCTTTCTTGTGACATAACCCTAACCCCATGATTTGCATCACGGGGTGATAATTACAGACAAGAAGTATGTAATTGATAATTTCCGGGCAAAATTTCACCCACATTTCAATATCCGTTAGTTATTTCGTTTGCTGAAGTATGAGCACCACATGCATGTCATCCGTAAAGAAACCACGAAAGGCAGTTTGGAGTTGAAGGTGTTGGAACGCCCTTTCTGCGCTGCTCACCGCCGCTCACCCGAACGTTCGCGAGGACATCGCCGCGCACCCGAACATTCGCGAGGACACCGCGACGCGCTCTTCCATTTTTGTTAGTCCCTAACCATTGTTTCCAAACTACTGATTCCAGCAAGACTACTGACACCTCCTTTTCTGTAGACAGAAATCACCATTTTCATTAAAATGCTCCACCTCTTCTAAAAAAACTCTGTCCTGAAAAAAAAAGTTCAAAAGCATTTTTTGTCGACGTTTGCACAATTGTCCTCGTAAGTTTGCACACAAACACACTCGTAAGGGTTGGATAATTAAATTCCAGATCCAACCTTTTTTTCCAGAGGAGCGTTTTGATTGTTTACTGAAACAGACGCGTATTTTGTCCACATTCGCGATTTTTCGGAACCGCACTTTTGCGGCAAAAGTGAATTAGCCTACCGCAGGGATACACTAGGCGGAAGAATAGACCCTTTTGAGGTGAAGGATAATGAAGTATTAGATCTCTCTCTCTCTCGACAGTTGCCTACCTATCTCCTCTCCCTCTTTTACTCGTCTTCTCGCTATCAGTCTGTCTTCCACGCTCTCTCGTTTTTTTTTTATAAAAGTAAATCTTTTACGCCACAAGAGCGTGCTCCTTTATTCAAGGGTGGTTCCATACACGGTTTCAAGGCTTATGACTTGTTCCACAGAGGTCCTGAGCATTAGGCGATGAGCCAGGTGACAATTTGCTCGACCTCTTCGAGCTGCTTTGTATATTTTTACTTGCGCCGCTGTTTTCATTAACCCAGGTTCCTGTAGCCTTGTGGACATGCTAGCGTTCTTGATGGGTGCCCTTTTTCTATGTCTGTTGCCTCTAAACGCTTTCCAATGGTAAGGCATAACTATTAAACCAAACGCGTACAAAGACACAATTTCAAGGGACAAATCTCCCTTTCTCTAGTGTTTTCTTAGTCCACGGTTTATTTTGGCCCTTTGCACGCACCTGCAAATGCCAAAAATTGAAGGTGGTATAGCAATCGGTTTTCCAAAAAAAGTCGGATAGCTGCATTTGCATTTATTACGTACCAATAGGGTTTCCATGTGATACATTCCGTGCCAGAAAAGCACATGTGCATCAGTCTGATTGCAGTTCAGCACACATTTCATCAACCACCTGTGGTACCGCTTGAACTTTGTTATTTTAACCACAATGTAGACTGAAATGTCGAAAATTTTCAATAAATGAGGCTCTGGTTTTTCAATTTTCTTAATTTTCGTTTGGGGTCGATCTCGACGTATTGTGTGTATTGAAAGGCCGAAGCATTTCAAACGACTATTGAAAAAAAAACTAAATTTAATTATAGCAGAAAAGAAACACAAACGTTGTGATTTGATTCGCTTGCTTATGAGGGTTATAGGATACGGTGTGAAATCTACTCGAAACAATTTAGTTGGGTAACTTTTTCCTCCACACAGGGTCATCATTGGTGCAAGTAACATAACTAGTAGTTTATTTTCCATTGGTTTATATAATAATAATATTTATTACTAAAACAGCGCACATGCAATGACGCAATGAATAAACAATAATCAAAAAATACAAAACAATACATTACACAGTCTTACAGTACGAAACAGTACTATTACAGTGCGAAACAACAAGAACACAAGAAATGCACAAATAAAAGATACTAATATAATCACCATTCAATGTAGGGTAGGATCATCATTATTATATCTTCAATTATCAATGAATCTTAGCTTGGGCTGGGCACGTGCCTATCCTTTGAAGTTTGAAGTATGTTACGATGGACATGCCAAATGGAGTAATCCAACTTGCTGATTCATTATTCATTCACCATCATTAATCATTATTCAAGTTATGAATAAGCTTCAATTACTATTATCCTATAATTACTAATTAATTACTATACTAGTTACTATAATTACTAATGATACATATTGATTAATGATTTATCACTTGTCAATTTAGGATCGATGTAATGACAATAATGTCCCCATTCCTTAGAGCGAAATACCGGCCCGTTTTGGAAACACATCGGGTAGACCAGCATTATTATGCAGCATATGCAAATGAACAAAAATTAGAATAAAAAGTTGGGTATGACTGGCTGTGTAAATTGCTGAACAGTGTGTGAATATTGCGCTTAAAAATTAGAAAAATATTGCATCCTACTATATTTGACACGGAGAATCAGATAGAATCATCAAAAATAGGGGTAATTTGAAACGGACCTGGCCTTTTAAAGGGATATTTCACTAAGATTTTTACCTTTTTGAATAATTTCTATTGATAGTGTGGCCGAAAATATTCCCAATGCGAAAATTACATTAAATTACCTTTGTTCCCCGAGGCAGGAGAGCGCAAAAAGATAAGCCATCTCGAATTTATAAAAACAACTCTGGCACCGCAGCATAGCTGTTTGGGAAATAGCGTGTCAGGGTTAGAGGTGAAGAGATTGTAGGATAGACAGAGGGTGATAAAGGCATAAAGGTATCTTGTATCTTCTAGCGCCTCCAGCCCTGGTACGCTATTTCCCACTTAGCTAGGCAGCCGTACCCCAGTTGTTTTATAAATTCGAGGTAGCTTAGCTTTTGAGCTTGATCCTGACTCGAGGAGCAAGTAAATTTACTCCATTTTTCCCATTGTCCGTAATAGGTCATACTATCAATAGAACTTATAAAAAAGGTGCAATTTGAGGTGGACCTATCCCTTTAAGACACCGAATTGTATAATTCTCGTATATGTATATTCACATGCTAAATCATATTCAAAACTCCCCCGGAATCTAATCTTTGTGTCATAAGAACAATGGCGGAAGTTTTGCGAAAGATAAATATTTGTCAGTTTTGTTTAATCCAGTACATCCGCTGATGAGTTAAATGATTTTTGAAGGTATTCACGAGCCGTTTCCACTAATTCGTCTATTTGAAGTACTTC
Organism: Pelodera strongyloides; assembly: GCA_036852015.1. NCBI lineage: Eukaryota > Metazoa > Nematoda > Chromadorea > Rhabditida > Rhabditidae > Pelodera > Pelodera strongyloides. The sequence goes on along the minus strand of JAANDG010000127.1, from coordinate 49,237 downwards.
CTCTATGTATTTTAATTAACAAAGCAAAGTTTTTTCTTAGTTAGTTTAGGTGTCTAAATGTTTATTAAACTCTTATTGTTCGGATGACCACATCTGCGTGCGAGACGACATGTAAAAATTAAAAGCGGCAGAGGCAAAAAGAAAATGAATTAATCAGTGAGAAACTATACAATTGGAAGATCAAATGGATGAGCAGAGCAGAATTGCGAAATTTGAATGGACACTTGGTGATTTAGGCCTGAGGATCTGATCTCTTGAGTTGAGACGAGACGTATCAGTGTATTCCTATAGCGGGTCTCCTATTGAATCCAAGAAATTGAGATGAGCTGAGCTGAGCGCAGCGATATTTTCGCGCCGCAGACCTAAACCGTCGTCTACATAACATAACATCCGTAAAAAATACTGTAACTATTTTTTTGTCAATCTGCATAGAAAAGGCCGCCTGTTTTAGTAATATGAAGATCAATTCTATTCTTAAAGCAGTATTTCATCTACTTTGGGAAATTTACATATAATATCCAAATCCTATGCATCCTATCATATCCAATTGCCTATGTACGTTATGCAAATGTGTGCCAGGAGCTTGCCGGACGCCACACACTTTGCATAGAATACATAGGACAGGCTTATCATACGCAACTTTTCCAAACTAGGTACAATACTGCTTTAAATTTAACGGCTAAATTACTGAATGACTTGAAGCTCTTCTCCATCCGTTCTCTCGGTATACTATCCTTAACTATCCTATCATATCCACTCTCTCCCTCCCTTTCTCCCCACTTCACTCTCTCTCTCTCTCTCTCTCTCTCTCTTTCTCTCTCTCTTCTCTCCTTCCTAGTATTGAGAGAGCGTTGGAGAGAGCTATATCCTGTGGTGTGAAGATCAAACTCATTGAGGGTCCCATCAATCATTGCGCTCTCAAATAACAGTTTTTTTGCTTCATTTACTTTTCTTAACTTCTCGGAAGCTGGTAGACCACAAAGCGACTTTTACACTTTTACTTTCTATAAAGTATTTTTTTACTATTTCTTTATGGAGGACACCAAGTTTTGTAGACGAAAAAGATTATAACCATTGACGAAATTTGTTGGAAACCAGACTATTTTCCAGAAATTTGATAGCAATGCTGATGTTGACATTTTGACGGCGTTGTAACAATAGGCTAAGCCGAGTTTCCTTACGGACGATTCGAATATTTTCTAACATGTCTGCTAACATTCCAATTGCTAATTACTCGAGCTAATGAAAATATTTAGTTTATTTTTGTGATTTTCTCATTGTTAGAGGGTGCGCTTTCACAGGAATATGAAACAATTGCCCAGACCACAGAAAAACCATCAGCGGCCGGTCACCAAGTGGTTTTCCAATAAAACTTGGTCACGACACGGTCATCAAATGGTCACCAAATGGTTTGGTCCACAAAAAAAACCGGGGTTCATCCGTTTCCTATGTTTATGTTACACGAAATACTGTACATCCAGGAACTGACATTTTGATTCTGCTCACGTACTTCTCATAAGTACTTACAAATCTGCACATGTTATGGTCAGGCGCAGGTGAAATTGCCGATAACTGCCTTATTTTCATTGTTTGGATAGTTTATGTATTTTATATTTTCGTTGTAGTGCTTTGATATGTGAGTAAAATTTAGTGATGAAACTATCTTTCGGAATGAGGATAAACTTTCCGCTGCGTTCAAAATGTTCGCACTTTCTTGTCCCCACAAATGCTGTAAACATACGTAGTAATACTAAATACGTGGTGGCGCTTAGAATTTTTCCTTTAGTAAAGGTGGTTCCCTAAACTAAATTTACAAATTAAACCCCGTTTTGGGAACATTTCGTACATTTTTTGCTTCCTTGTAGCCGAAAAAATCTAAATTACCCCCTGTTAGTTGGTTCCTTTTTCGTTCCGGCCTGAAACAGAAACAAAACAATGTAAATAACGGGGTTTATTTTGCATTTTATTGTTTTTTTTGTTTGTTTTTCTATCCCTACCTATACTTATAATTTATAATATACTGTTTCTTATCTAAAGATGAAGGAAAACTATTTTTTTGTTTTAAGTTTTACAAATAATTATATGTTATTAATATACCTAAAAACCTAAAAATTCTACCTAAAAATGTATAAACAAATCTAGGTAATTTCTTATTGTTAGTAAGCTTGTCATGTTCAAAAACGAGGGCTGCTCTGAGTGCGCCTGAAACTATATGATAACTACTGAATACAGAATACTGTAGCCATAAGAATGACAGGTCTTTCCTCGCCTAGTTCTGCGGAATTTACATTCAGACTTAAAGCATGGAATAATTGCCCAAATCAAAAACCATCACAGCCGGTCACCAAATGGTTTTTTGTTAGTTGCTGCTAATATTATTATTTATTAGGTACACACCTCTAAAACCAAGTATGTTCGTATGTTGGTTCAAAAAAAGCAATAGGCAAACAAGGACTTTTTAAATCCCTTTTAAATTGGCGGTTTTGCTGCGTGGCGTTTTGTGTGTCGTTTGCACATTAGGATGCTTCAGTTTTAGAAAAAGCTTCCAATATTTAATTATATTTTTCTAATAATAAGTGTAATTTAGTAATAAGTGTAATTTAATGTTCGGCAACTTGCAAATGCAAACCTTTCCACTTTGCACTTCTTTATCTAATTATTTTGATTCTAAATGTAGAACGGACCTAACAATAAGAACCCTGGACGATGTGGTAGTAATCACCTTATTCTATATCCCATATATTATTATTATTATCATATTTCCAAAGAGACATCGTCACGAATTGGTCACCAAATGGTCAGGCCCACCAGTGAACCGTCGCCAAATGGGTGCACCCATTTCCTATGCTTGCTTATTTCTCCAAAACCCACCGTCTTTTATAAATATATAATTTGTAGACCATTTTACAGCACATCTGGTTTTTCGTGGGCCTTATCCTTTAACCGTAATAGGTTTAAAGTGGCTCTGAGATGCGCTACCTCAAAATGGTCTAATGAACCTCTTTTCACCTTAAAGGGTGAGGTCCACCTCAGAAAACAAAAAAGTTATCAGTTTTATTAGATTCCCCGTGTCTTTATCTACCAGAATAACTAGAACAAATTTGGCAGAAAATTATTTCCAACGAAATATGGGGCAAAAAATGGTCCTCCAGTACCATTATTACGATAGGAAACGATAGGGTGTGGTGCATGATAAACCGCGCTCTCGCGACCGTTGTTTGGGAAATAAAAGAGGGCGGGAATATGACTGTGCGTTTGTTGCATTTCTAAACCATGCGTTTTATTTTATTTGCCAAGCTAAACAACCCATATTTAATCCCGTCTTCGTCATTTGTATGATACCGTAGTTATTTTGGAACTTATTTTTGTTGTTGTAATTTTTTCGAAATTTTTCAAAAAAATTTTCTTCACAACCAAAACTTAAAAAAGGTGCCAGGCTACCGTAATCACAGGTACCCAACCTGGACCATTTTTTGCTCAATATTTCGTTGGAAATAATGTTCTGTCAAATTTGTTTTAGTTTTCTGGTAGATACAGACACGGGGAATCTAATAAAAACAATAACTTTTTTGGTTTCTGAGAGGCCCACGAGAAAAAAGTTTTCCTCAATTTACTTGCACAGAGTGTCCGGAATTTCAGAAAGGTTGTTGTGAAAACCGCATTTCTTTGCACCTAGAACTCGCAGAGTTATTCCCCGGCAAACAGTTCGGCCAGCTACCGTAACCAGCAACATCAAAATACGTTTATACGGTTTATATCCGTCCCTTAGCATTCTTTCTCTACATAATAATTGTTAAACAAATGAAGAACATTCCTACGATTGTAAGAAAGCGTTTCCAATACTGTAATGCCCTAAAGCGCAAAAAATGCTTCTGACTACGGTACCTGGCCGAACTGTTTGCCGGAGAATAACTCTGTGTGTTCTAGGCTTCAAGCAATGCGGTTTTCACAGTAATATTTCTGAAATTTCGGACATTCTTTACAAATAAATTGAGGGAAACTTTTTTCTCGTGGGCCTCTCCCTTAGGGAAAGTTAAGATCACTGATTCGTATGCTACGGTGCTTTTATCTCATTCTTTTTACTGAATCTTCTTTAAAGTGCTCAGCCTATGTATTTACATATTTTTTACGCATTTCATGTTTCCTTTTACATAGAAGCTGAAAAAAGAGTTCAATATAAATCACAATGCAATTTATTGATGTTAATCACAATTTATTGATGTTATTCTTCTATTGATGTTATTCTTCTGGGCGACTTTAATATTCATTTTGATTTTACAAACCCAAGTCCTACACTAGCTAAGGAAAGGGAATTCGGTGATTTCATAAACTCTCTGGGATGGTCTTTTTATGTAACAGAACCAACTCGTGATAGACGAATTATTGATCATTTATTTTGTAGTTCATCTAACCTAATAAAAAATTGTTCGGTAGAACCGCCATTGGGCTCTTCGGATCATAATCTATAACCTTTCAAAAATATGACTGTTGAATATATAATATGCAAACACCTTTTCTGGGATTCAAGAGTGCTAATTGGCCTAGAATAAAGTCTATGCTCTCAATTGACTGGGTTACTTATTTTGGGACATACAATACTGTTGACGATTTGGAAGAACGCTTTTCTAGTTATATACGTTCGTTGATTAGGATTTTGTTCCATTGAAGTATAGGCAATTGCCATTGACACGTTTTCCAAAATACATCAAGAATATGGTTTATCAAAAACAACGCTTGTTTAACTTGAACAAAAACTTGAAATCGGTGCATATTAGTGATTTGATAAAGGAAATAAACGCTCAACTTAGCAAATCGTTGGAAAGGTTTTATGCTATAAGGAAAATAAAGCTTTTGAGAACAAATTTGTGAAGAAATTTTATACGTACGTAAATTCACGTATCAAAGGTAGATCATCAATAGGTGTTATTCACAATCCGCTCGATGACCAATGTGTTTATGATAGCTATGAAAAGCAAACCTCTTAGGAAATCAGTTTGAGTCCGTATTCACACGTGATAATGGCACTTTCCCAATGATGTATTCTAGATCAGATATCCATACTAATGCTTCACTACCGGTTATTTTTCCTCAAGACGTGTGTAAACACTTGGCAGCTAAAAAATTCGTTTTCTTTGACATCAGACGGAATTCCTCAGTTTTTCTTGAAATTTTGTAAAATGAATTATCAGAACCATTGTCTTTTATTTATATATCTCTCTAGAAACGGGTAGAATGCCTAACATTTGGAGAAAATCTATCGTAACTCCTGTTCCTAAGGTTCCGAAGCCTAAATATCCAGTACACTTCAGGCCTATATGTATTAACAGTGCTGTTTGCAAGACCATGGAAATGATAGTAAAACATCAATTGTACAAATATATTGAACGGTTAAATTGCATGCCAGAAGAACAATACGGGTTTATTAGGGGGAAATCTGTAGATCTACAGATGCTTGATGTACAGAAACAATGGCTCTCTTCTTATGAAAAAGGCGAATGTGTAGATGTAATATACTTAGACATTGCAAAAGCCTTTGATAAGGTGGTTCACTCCAAATTGCTCTTCAAACTTCAAATGCTGGGCTTTCCTCTACAGTTAATTACTGGTTGTCTGATTTCTTAGCGGGTAGAACCTTTCAAGTAAAAGTAAATGACTGTTTGTCTGATGAATGTAACGCTACATCTGGTGTGCCTCAAGGCTCTGTACTTTGTCCTATATTGTTTCTTTTGTATATATGTGATCTTCCCAATGTATTCGAACTTCTCTCCAAACATAAACATACGCTGTTTTGCCGATGATTGTAAAATCTACTGTAGTTATCAACCACATGAAGCTTTAAGTGCCAATCTCGCATTAGAAAAGTCGCTAGATATGTTGTCGAAGTATTGCATCGATTGGCAAATTGAGTTGGCTAGTGAAAAATGTAAAGTTCTATATATGGGAAAGAAAAACTGTAAGTATAAGTACAGTGTGAATGGTACTCAATTGGGCATGGTTCCTTCTATGAGAGATTTGGGAATTCAGATACAAGATAATTGGCATTTTGTTGACCACATTTCTAATATATGTACGAAAAGTATGGGCGTTTTGGTATGCTCTTACTAAGAGCATTAAGCAGCGAAATCCTCTGATTCTCGTAAAATCGTATAAAACTTGGGTCCGTCCTCTGTTAGAGTTTGCAAGCGTTGTCTGGAATCCGTATCTCAAAAAAGATAAACTACGTGTCGAAAAAGTGCAAGTCAAGAATCACTCGCATGATCTTTCAAAAATGTTACCCAAAATGCACACTGATCCCATCTTACTCAGACCGATTACGTAAGTTTAACCTGCTTTCTTTGCAACAAAGAAGAATCCAACACGACCTTATATTCACATTCAAACTTTTGAAAGGCGAATTAGCCAACTCCTTCAGTAAATATTATGTAATGAAGCCTACTCGAGGACGATTATCGTCGTTTGAATATCATGTTCCTTTGGCAAAGCGTAACCCGTTTTATCACAGTTTCTTTCTGCGTACCGCCAGATGGCTAAACAAAATGCCAGAACAATTGCTAAAGGCACATGATTCTAAAACCTTTAAAAGACTATTGAAATCATCAGACATTACTCAAATTCTAAATAGTTTCGAGAGAAATGATATCACAGTCGGTTTTAAGGAATATACCTATATTCCAAGAACGAATTAATCATCACATTCATTTAGAAATCTTCTAAAAACGGCCATTAGAGTTTGCAGCTACATCTACATCATGGAAAAGTCACGAAGAAACCTAAATATCATATTTACTTTCACCTCTGTTATTTCGTTTCGCATCTAATTTTCAACTGTTGTCTACATCGAATTGTATTTGTTATGTTTATCTGCGTTCTAAAGGAAGTATATCAGAATCAAACTGTATGTATGTATGGAACCAACCTCAGTGAACAATCCATGAAACAAACTTGTATTTAATAAATTACCTGTATCCTTGAGTACTACGCCTGTGGCTTATCCACAAAAACTACCATGTGCGGTACATGAATTTTCGTGCATAGCGCATTCGAATTACTGCGGGTGGAGGTATATTACGGATGCTAGAATTTGAGAAAGGTGGCTAGGTAGAAACTATTCTTAGGCATGCCGTAGTATATACATTTATGTACTATAATTTACTCTTGTGTGGTTATGTTATTGCTTTATTTCCTGAGGTAATGCACGAAAATTCAAAAATCTTAACTATGGCGAAACACTTAATCTTATTGGTAATTGATTTGTAGCAAGGTGTAACTCTTTTCTTATAAACGAACCTCAAGCAATCGTTGCATGTGGCTTAATTTGCCAATCTTCTCATCATCATTTTATATGATGCACACTTATATATTTTATATAATGTGTCAATAAATTATTATTATTATTAATTATTATTAATGCACTTTAGCAGCCACTGAAACCTACCGCCTGATTTAATTATTTTGTATAATTTGCTTTCTTTCCACCTCCTTGAACATCTGTTATTAGATAATTATATCTGTGCAAGTACATTTGTTGTATGTAAAATCGTATAAAACCCAAAACTCCAAAACACACACACACCAATATCTTAGTTTTCTGCGCCGTAGTAGGTACACAGGATAGGATGAACCCATTTTGTGACCACTGTTTTTTTTGTGCGCCTGCCCATTTGGTGACCAAATTGTGACCAATTCGTGACCAAGTTTCATCACCACCGTCATCAGTTGGCCACCAAATGGTCACGAGCCAGTCACCAAATGCTTATTCGGCAAAAACCATTTGGTGAAGGGCCAACGATTATTTTTCTGTGTCGGCAGTTAATTCGTTCTGTGTAGTTAGTGCGAGAAATATTTACTGTGGTAGGTTTGTTAGAGATTTTTATGGTTACAACTTGTTCGCTAGTAGAACTTTTTAAAGCGAAATACTGGCCGGTTTCTGAACCACATCGTGGACATCTGTATTTTTATGCATTTATGGATAAGTGGGGTCGAATTGGGGTCGATTTTTATTCTAAATTATTCCCATTTGCATGGTGTACTCGATGCGTTTCAAAATCCGGCCGGTATTTCGCGTTTAGCTGCTTTAATTTTGTGATTCTTAACTACTGAATACTGCAGACGTACTGATCTCAACCAGACGGCTCGAGTAAGTGGCAATTTATCACCGAATTATGGACTTACAATTAGTTTGGTTGTAATTTGTAAGTTACCTATGTTGCTATGTAATTAAGCATCCGCTTCTAGAACGATGTGACAGACACAGACTACATGTAGGAAGGTCCTCATACAGTGCGCTAATTAGTTTTCAAACTCCCACGAATATATCTTTAAAGCGACATAACTGCGGTTTCTGAAACCTATTTTGAGCGCTGTACTCCCATGTAGTGTATGCAAGTCAGTACGCGATACTGCGCGATAAGGGAAGACAGTTGTCCAAGATACGTTTCAGAAAACTTCCGTTATATCGCTTTACAGCAATATTTCAATCACTAGGCCCATAGTCAAATTTGCACAGTATCCTTCAAAACTACAAATTAATGAACAGTAACTACACTAATCACTTTGTTTTTATAGTTAGTGTAGTTTCTAGTTTTCCCTGCAACGTGTGTTTCACTTGTGGCGCCCACTCAAAATAGAATTTTGACATAAATAAAACTTTAACGGTCGACTGCGTTTGAATAACTGAAAGAAACGCGTCGCCATAGTTTGGCTCGATCAAAATTTATGACCAAAAAGTGTCACTGTTGTATATACGTGTAATAAATCACTTATTCCATTAGACATTTATAGGAAGCCCCGCGGTCTACCTCAAAGCATTCACAAATCACATTCACAAATTCACATAGCGCTTTTATTTCGGAAGAAATGATTGTTTAGTAGTGAAGCACCTGCGCATCAGTATAATATAATGAAATCAATTATGAAATATGCATCTTGTTCAATTTACTTGTGTCATATTCATATGAGGTGTGTTTTCGTTTGTGGAAAGTGGCAATCAACGTGAACTACTACTAGAAATAAGATTCTATGAGTCAAATGTTTGTGCAAATTGCACAATGAGCATTAAAGCGAAATACCGCCCGGTTTTTGCAACGCATCGTGGACAACTGTATTCCTACGTATTTATGCTAATTTGCTCGAATTTGGCGCGATTTTTTATTCTAATTTATGATTACTTGCATAGACTGCATAGGAATGCTGGTGAACCGGATGCGTTTCAAGAACCGGCTAGTATTTCGCTTTAACGCCGCTAAAACCTCTATATGGCATTTTCTTCATCACGCGATACGCTTTTTCAGACTGGAAATTTAGAAAAAGTGTTAGGCCCATATTAATATTATATGAGAATATATTAAAGCACACGCAATTTTGTAATGGTGATCCTTGTATAAAGTTTCCTTTCGATATACAAACCATTTATTTTATTGTATTAAATCCACTATAGTTTGCAGCGATACGTGGTGAGGTCTATTGAGGTTTATTTCAAGTTTTTATCTTTTTTTATAATATGTCTGCATTTTTAAATTTATTTTTTCATAACGTTAAAAAAACAGCTTCATACGCAGGGACACGAGAAAAAAGGAGAAAAAAAGGAGAAAAAAGTTTTCCTCAATTTACTTGCACAGAATGTCTGGAATTTCAGCATTATTACTGTGAAAACTGCATTCCTTTGCGCCTAGAACTCGTAGAGTTATTCGCCGGCAAACAGTTCGGCCAGGTACCGTAGTCAGCAACATCAAAATACTTTTTACATAAACATAAACATAAACATTTATTGCAAAAATGCACACACCACAGAGGGTGGAAAATACAATTGAACGAACAACATAAATTTAAGAAACAGCCAAACGAAAATAATTCACAGGGAACATAATACACACTACAACACCACACGGGGGAACAAGAACAAGAACACGTTTTCAATATCACCAAGATAATCACATATCAAATACTTCGAGTAAAGAGTGGAAAATTGCCAAGTGAAGCCTGCCCACGCCTAACTTGGGGGGATAATAATAATGAATATTCCAAAGGTATGTATACTGCTGTGAGACCTCCCCAAGCCTTACAGAATTAATGTAAAACATTCAAATTTGGAGAAAGACAAAAAATGGAAAGAACGGGTGTTTTTATAGAAATTCCAGGCTTTTTGGCCGGTATTTTGACACCGGAACGGAAGTTTGCCGTTGTTAGCAAATGTTTGCCACAAAGCTTTGTGACTACAAGATGTATATATGTACAAAATGCGCAGTGGGACCAGGATGCGAATACATAATGTCTCTAAGAGACACATGAGGTATCTGAAGCAAACCTACCAAATTCAGTCTTTCAAGTGCCACCTGAAATTGATTAGAAGTACGTAACTTCAGTATATCAGCAGGGAGTTGCATAAGCCAATTGGCCGAGCGAATAAAGAAACTATTTTTGAAAGCATTGTTCCGTATGAACGGAAGACGGAATTATACAGTTTTGTTCGCCCATTAGTGGGCTTAGGCCGGAAGTATTTACTCCGGCTTAACCGGACTTCGCCGGAAAGAATCTTAAACGCAAGGACCAAATCCTTGCGAATTCTCCTCTCCTGAAGCGAAACAAGACCTAAACGACATAAACGCTCACTGTAACTTGGAAGTTCAGAGTACGAATGCACACCAAAACATTTAAAATAAACAATGCGAGTAAAACTTGATTGCACACGTTCGATTTTACGAATATCCTTTAATTTAAAAGGGCTCCAAACTGAACTAGAGAATTCCAGTTTAGGAAGCACCCACGTCTTAAAACAATGAACTAACACAGTAGGATCACGAATACGAACAATACGTAGAAGAATATGCATTTTCCAAACTGAAGAATTATATACCAAATTTAAATGCTCATTGAATTGAAGATTATTCTGTATTTTTACTCCTAGATCCCGAACTGAATTAACTTCCAGTAGAGGAGTATTTGCGATTTGGTAAACACATTTAGCATTCCCAGTACCTATGTACAAAGAGTGACATTTGTGGTAGGCTATTTCCAATTGCCAAGAATTACACCACTGCAACAAAGAGTCAATAGAGTTTTGCATACAAATATGAGCACGGTTTTGTTCTTCACGATTGTATACCACATATACCTTAATGTCATCAGCAAAACACCTAACTTTTACTTGGAACCTTTCAAGAGTTTGTGGGAGATCAGATACATAAAATAGGAAAAGTAGCGGTCCGAGAACACTGCCCTGAGGGACTCCGCTGGTAACTTGATAACGAGAGGAATATACATCATTTATTTTAACAGTAAATGTTCGAGCAACGAGGAAAGATTCAATCCATTTCAGCAAATTAAGAGGTACACCAGATGATCGTAGTTTGTGCAGTAATTTAGGATGAGACACCTTATCAAAGGCCTTGGCGAAATCATAGTAAACGACATCAGTACATTTTCCCTGATCGTTTGCTTGTAACCACTCATATTGTACATCAAGCAGTTGTGATTCAACAGAACGGCCGCGAACAAACCCGTGTTGTTGTTCCGGAATAAAACCATTAAGTGTGAAATGATCATAGAGCCAACGACATAATAATTTCTCCATTACTTTACAAGGTGTGGATGTAAGCGAAATTGGACGAAAATCAGATGCCATTTTACGGTTTATATCCGTCCAGTTGCACTCTTTCTTTACGCAATAATGGTCAAACGAATGAAGATCATTACTACGATTATTACAAGGCGTTTCCACTACTGTAACGCCCTAAAAGCGCTAAAAATGATTCTGAGTTCGGTACCTGTCCGAACTGTTTGCCGGGGAATAACCCCTCGAGTTCTAGGTAATAATAATAATAATAATAATAATAATTTATTGGCACATTATATATATAATAGAAGTGTGCATCATATAAAAGATGATAAGAGGATGGCCAATTTAGCCACATGCAACAATAAGCTTGAGTTTCCTTGAGAAAAAATGCAAAGAAATACGGGTTTCACAGTTATATTTCTGAAATTCCGTACATTTTGTGCAAGTACATTGAGGGAACCTTTTTTTCTCATGGGCCTGTCTCGTAGACTAAATTACTCTATGTGATATTATAGATTACATGACGTATGAAAGCGGGGGACATGTTCTTTAGATTTCACAACTGATTAAACAATTATAAATTTTTTGCTATTTCCGAAAATTTGCTCTAATTGGCGTAATTTTATATGATTTCTATTTCTTGTAGCTGAATTTCTATGGTTAATTTTAGCTTGTTTCTTTATCCGAGAAATGCTGGATTTGCTCTAAAACATCTAAAATCGTGCATTGTGTTTTGTGTTTTCTTGCATGCAATCGGATGCACTAAATCAGCATAGTCCTATTGAAAGGAAGCCAGACTGGTTAATATTATTTATCATATAAAGTGCCAAATTGTGGGTTTTAAGTGACCACAGTTCGGAATAGATATTGGTCCTCATGGTCTCGAAAATAAAAACAAGGCTCTAATCGGGTACAAGGTACAATGTCCAATTTAGCATCACTGTAATACCATAAGCCAATTAACATAAACATGGCAGAATCATATCCGAGCATAATTTACATGACCAACTAATCATATTTGTCACACAAGGTAAAATGAGGCCTACGCAAAGTCACGCTTCTTCGCTTTTGTGGGCTGTGCGGCGCAAAAAGTCCCATATGAACTGACAATGTCCGTGATTCAACCTTCTTTCGACACACTTCCAGAAAGTGCGCCACAAGTGCGCCATGCTTTCGCCGCGCATCCTCTTGCAATGCAGAACCGCTGAGTTTCCACGAGCCACACCCTTTTGCGTACTGTTTTCTAGATCAAATTGGTAGATTCATTAGGTACCCCACGCAATTCATATGCACTTTATTTTCTCACTAACCATTTCTCCCCGGACAAAAGTCAAAGTGTATATATTTTGCTGATCCTATGCAAGTTTCCAGGTGCGAAGCGTGACTTCTACCTATACGCTTTTGGTTTCTAGAATAACTTAGCATATAATTAAAGTTAAAATCATCAACAGCAATTAACCCTGACAAAGGTGGCAATTAACACCCCTCTAATCAGAAACAGAAGCCTAATTGCACACCTAATTTGAACCCGGAGTTTATTTTCGTAATACCGAAAATGGTATGTACAAACGTCACGAAAGTGCGCTTTTTGGGCATTTTCAATGTGTAATTACTACATACGTTGGCTAATTGAACCACTGAACTGTAATTTTACAACGCTATTACAGTAGGCATGCATGTATACAATTACTAAACTATATGTAGTACAACTGTTGCTTATGTACATTTTCTAATTGCGACTATATGCGCAGCATCATTTACAATTTAAAGGGATCAGCTCACCTTAAATTGTGTCTGTTTTTTTTGTTTCTTTATTTTCTATAAGGGATAATAAAAATTTGGAATAGAAAAAGTAGTGTTCAATTTCAATACTCACGAAGATATTGGGTGATAAAGTGGTGGATTGATCGGGCCGAAATGCAAAAAGGGCAATTATCCTATACAAACAAGGCAGGACAATTGCCCTTTTTGTATTTCGGCCCGATCAATCCACCACTTTATCACCTAATATCTTCGTGAGTATTGAAACTGAACACTACTTTTTCTATTCCAAATTTTTACTATCCCTTATAGAAAATAAAGAAACAAAAAAAAACAGACACAATTTAAGGTGAGCTGATTCCTTTAATACCACCGTCACACCGGAGCTACTACTATTTGTTACCATTTTTGTCGCGTTCCGCGCGGTATATACCAAGTGATAGCTTGCTGTACTTATTATTCATTTAGGTGTACTAACAGGGAAACACACCCCTTACGTTTAGTAAATCTTGTAGTTATTAAACTATAAACTCAAAGTCCTCAACTCATCATAGTTCATAGTATGTACATAGATCATGCTGCGCCGTTTACAATTTCGTATAATCATTAATCTATAGTTTCCGGTAAAGGTCCCCCTTATAAGTCAGAAAAACAGGGCCAAGTTAAGGACCAAGAAGGACACCAATTATGTCTCAATTAGCTGCTTTTAAAAGTGGTCCAATTCCGATCTCCTTAAATTCCCTATGGACCGTAAAGTTTTTCCTTAAAATTTGCCTCTTAGCCTTTAGCCAAGTTACTTTTTTGGTTTGGAGGCTATTTTTTAACTTTCGCATTTTTTTTTCAAATTTTACCTGCAAAGCATCGTCCATGTCGTAATTTGATTATTTTTTTGAGTTTCTATTTTAGCTCATTTTTTCGAAGCCTTTATCACACCGTAAAAAATTGCGTTTCATCCATCAGTGAATATATTACAAAATAATCCGTTTTAAATGAGTATAGGGAAAAATAGGTGCGTGGGTCTGGCAAGTAACACTGGAGCTTTGCACTAAATAAATCGATAAATCAGTAAATATGAGAGGAGTCCATAAGACTTCTTGGTGAATGTGAATACAGTAGTTTTCGCGCGGTCGCTGCATATTTACGTGTCGAATATGCCAATATGCGGCAAGTCATTTTCCTTGGCGCTCGTGGCCAGATGTGTACCGCACACACGCTATCGCGTACCTTAGTATCATATGGCTGTGTAAATTTATCATTTACGGGTACTAAACTCATCATATACATCTTGTTTTAATATAGGTGAGGGTTTCTTCGCTGAACCTAATTTTCTGATGCAATTTGTAGAGATATGATAATAACACAGAATGTACACAATCTGCACATAATGTATGGAACTACTGTAGTCAGGCAAATTTTGCAGAGCACACGTGTAGTACCGTTTTATGTTTCAACTCTACTTGATCAATGATCATTTTTCACAAATTTCCTTCCATTCGGCAGTTATTCTCAGAATATCCCTATTCGAAGATTAGCTCCTACGCTTCACTTGTAAAAGGACTGCAAATTAATGAAAATAACCGTTTGCGAAAAACAACGAAGGGTTTCGCCTTACTATACCTATTAGTACTGATGCGTAGGATGATGTTTAATTACCTAATTGTAAACTTAGATGTGTATACGGTGTGGGTCATGAGCGAACCCTCATCGGTATCGCTCAGGTACTTTGGGGGACGTAGTATTGGGTGCGCCGGGAGTGCGCCGTAGTTGCGCGGCTAAAAAGTGCGCGTCCGTGCTCGCGTGCTTCCCACCCGCTTCTCACACGCTTCACGCGCATCTCTGGGCCGACCATTTATGTATAATGGTTACACAATGGTTGTTGGTTACAATGTTCGAAACTCCCTTATCCCTTTATCTGCCACTTGTCTCTCTCTCTCTCTCTCTCCTCTTTCCTCTTTCCTCTCTCCCTCTCTCTCTTTCTCTCTCTCGCTATCTCTCTCTCTTTCTCTCTCTCTTCTCTCTCTCTCTCTATCGTCTCCATGCCTTTACATCAGTTCGATCTTTCCTATTTTTCATTCAACACATACAATTAAGATTTTTACTTCGACAAAACACGCCGATGCGCTACTAAGTGTTCTTTCACCTTGTTTATGCCAAACAAAACGATGTACCATAGAAAATGTGCTCTTTTTTAGATAATTATTGTATTTAAAATAGAGAGAGGGATAGAGGGAAAGGTATATAGAGAGAGGGATAGAGAGAGAGGGATAGAGAGCGTGGTAACACATGTTCGGCAACTGGACCAGAAATCATGGCTCATTCTAATTGTTTTTATCCTGCTTATTCATTTTGCAGACCATGGGTTTTTGAACGTGCGCCCGAAATAATATTGCCAAACATTATATTTAATTATTATTTTTCAGGGAACTTATGGACGACAATGGCACACTTTCAAATTGCACATATCGATATACTTGTGAGTTTTTATTCTCGTTTACAATATTTTATTATTAAATTTATTTTTGTTTTATTATTATGATTCTAACTTGATTCTTCATGCTTGTCCTTTCGAAAGAAGCACGCGTTGTTGTGCCGATAAAAATGGTGGCGTCTTAAAATTTACGACTGCAAGTTGCTAAGCCACGTAGTATCGTAGCTATTGACTGCAGATATAATTTCTAACTGAACTATCGTTTATAGTTTTTTTTAATGATTGACAGAAGAAGCTACAGTAGAAGAAAGCATGAATCATGATCGTAAGAAGGAAGGTATTGAAGATAAGCAAGGTCTGTTAAGTAAAGCGGTATAACAGACGATGTCTGAAGCCTATTTTGATGCGTTCCCATGCAAATGAGAATGATTATGATTAGAATAAAAATCGAGCTCAATTTGAGCACACGTAACATAAATAATTGGAATCCATAGGAGTCCATCATTCGTGGTTCCATGTTCAATCAGATCAAATTCCCAAAAACAACATTCAGTCCCAGGAGTCCCATAAAAGCTAAAACTTAAAGCGAAATACCGGCCGGTTTTTGAAACGCATCGTGGATAGCTGAGTTCTTACGTACTTATGCTAATTTGCTCAAATTTGGCTCGATTTTTTATTCTATTTTATGTTCATTTGCATAAGCTGCATAAGAATGCAGGTGTACCGATGTGTTTCAAAAACCGGCCAGTATTTCGCTTTAAGTCATATGCTATAGTGGTACCATCATCCCGGTACATCTCATAAACTCAATCTCATAACTAATGAACTGTATGTTTGCAGCAGTTGACCAGCAGACCACATTTGCGCTTTGGATGGATGGACCTTCTACTACTATGGCCGCCGTCCTCTCCTTGGTTAGCTGCTTTTTCGCAGTCAGGTTTCTCGTCAAGGCGGGACTAAATAAGGATTTAACAGCAGGTTGGCATTTTTTGCTGTGACAACATTGAGGAAACTTGGCCGGTGCGCGGCTTACATTGGGCTCGAAAACGGTGGGCCGCCTACACCTCCCCTACACCTCACCCATAAATAAAGGAAAGAACTATACAACATTATACATGAACTGGAAGTCAAGAGAAAGATGAGACCCATATATGAATATGGGGGAAAGGGTAAATTGGCTCGAGCCCGAGGGACACTGAAAAGGTGGGCGGCTGGTGCGCCTGATGGTGTGAGGCTGGTGCGCCCTAGTGTAGGCGAAACAATTCACAGGAAAGTTGAAGATCGCCGTACTCTGGCTGGCCTACCTCAGGCGCCCACCCTGCGCCGGTGCGCTGCCTACACGCCCGCAATGTGGGCCGCCACACCTGGGCCCACCTTTCTTTGTAGGCCGCGCACCGGCCAATGTTTCGCGTTGTACATAATCGACTTCTTGCTTTTTTAATCAACCCATGAAATGATTGAATGAATATGACAAAAAAATCGGAGCACACGGGAGTTGAACGAGCGCCCATCACAGTGCGTTAGCAGTGTTTATATATATTTGGTCACATTCATAGTTATATATGGTTGATTATAGTTTGCGTGCGAAAAAAAAAATCAATTTTTTTTGCAGCTCTCTTCTCTCTCTGCATAATCGACAGTATGTTGATGTGCACCGTATTCTTTTTCTATTCTATAGAAGCTTTGGGATACCTTCTTTTCAGCACGAATCTTATGTGAGTTTTTGGTAATTATCATTATTTTATGTTAATTTACATGGTAACCATTTATTATGCTAATTTATGCTACTATGTTAATCGTTAATTATGTATTTTGATGGCAATGTACCACAGTATGAACCACATTTTTGTCTTGTTCGTTCAAAAGCTCGGATATTAGCCCTGTTCGTCAGACAGTAAACTAACTGTTGTGTTTCCCAGTCCCCTGAATGAAAAAAAAAATCGAAAAAATTACGAAAATTCAGGTATAATCATCAAGGATTCACGACTTCTCTTCACGGCGTCGCGTCTTCGATGACGACATCTTCAGTGAGTGAACTTTTTTTTCATCTGCGTGATTCGGAAATTTTGCGCCTTCCGGAAGTATGTGAATTATTTCTAAGAATTGAGATTAGAGATCCTAGTTGTGAGGGTCCATCACACACACGCATCATGACACAACACACGGACAAAGACACAGACGTACAAATGCCTACATGCGCACACACATACATGCGCACGCACATGCCCATGCGCACACACATACATACACATACGCAAAGCGATGCGCACACAGACACATGCATATCCTACACAATGCACGCACAAAGACAGTGTGTGTGTGTGTGTGTGTGCGGGTATGCGTGTGGTGTGTGTGGTGTGTGTGTGGGCGTGCGTGTGTGTATACGTATGTGTATGAGTGTGTGTGGGTGTGTGCGTCGGTGTGTATAGTAAAGGCATACCACAGACACGTTGCAGAAAACACTACAAATTGTTCAGCAATACCGATAATATATATTTTCCAGACTCTCCTCGTCATCTACATCACATTTCAACGTTTCATGGTTGTCATGCTACCACTACGATATGCGAACTCACTGGCGGACAGGTCTACGAGGGCCACGCAAAGACGAGTAAGTCTTCCTTCTTATATAAATATTAGCCATATATTTAATTCCTTTTGTAGGGTTTATAAAAATGTCACCGTCGCCTTTCCGCAGTCTGATGGTTTAGTTTTCAAGAAATATTACGAATTAGATAACTGCTATCTGGATGACACTGCCTTAGAATTAGAGCCACAGGAGGCCTAAGCCACTCTGCACCGTTTCTTCGGCGTGCTCTCTTTATCTATTTTATCATTACAGAGGAATACTCGAGAAGGCCAGAAGTATATCACTGATCCAACGCACCGACCCCTGGCTCCGGCATTCAGTAGTACTATGTCCTTCATTGTGAATATACCAATTCGAAAGATGCTCAAACCTTACTTAATACCTTGTAAGTAAAGAATTTCTTTCAATTATTTCAAGCTTTACGTTTATTGAAGATTCGTTGACCCTGTGTCATTGTTAGTAAGTTATTGGGAGTTTATGTCACTGCAGTCGTACCAGCTTATATCATTAGGTTATAATTTATCGAAAACACTGACGTATATCTTATTACCTGCAATTTTACTGTAGTTCTTGAGAAATTATACTAGTATCGATTCGCAAGATAAACAGAAAAGTCCTTTTCCAAAGGCCTGATGAGTAAACTTTTAAGCGAAATACCGGCCGGTTTTTGAAACGCATCGTGGACAGCTGCACCCTTATATACAGTGCGTTCCGTAAGTAAAGGAACACCCAAAAATTTTCGTTTTCGGCTCAAAAATCTAAGTAATTCTTCAAGTAAGCTGCACCATTGGATTCAGCGTGAAAAATGGACCCTGTTTTGTAAAATTTAGAAAAAAATATTCAGAATGTCGTCAGAAGCAATTGTCAACCGAAAAACGGGTTTTTGCAACTGTTACTTAAGTAAAGGAACACCCTTGGAAATTAACATTTATTTAAGAATTAAAAGTGGTAAGGAGCTTTTTTGCATAAATTAGTTATCGATAGGTCCTCCTGAACCTGCATCGAGGTCAAATTCTCAGTGGCGCTTCGAGGACGCGCATTCTGATGAATTCTGACGTCGCCTGTCCTTCAAGGCACGGAGCTCCTGGAAGACCGTCGGAAAAGTGCGATTTTATGCGCAGATTTTCCACAAATGCCCCAAAATGGTTTTCGAATGATTCGCATCTGAAAAACATGCCGAAACACTCCACGCATGCTCCAGATGATTTGTCTTCAAAAATTCTGAGGATCTCTGACGTTCATGAACGCACTTAAATTCTGAATAACAATTTCCGACAGTTAAAAACCCTGCGTAAACGCTGTCGAGGTCTTTCTGAGTGTTGGCAGTGTTCATCCGTGTGCGCAGAAACTTCTGATGAACGTGACGTTAGCGTTCTCCCAGCGTCCCAGGCAGTGATGTAAGAATTCTCATCTTGGTGCTCCAAATCATGTCCTCAGATGAAAACAACTTCGAATTGAACGTGCCGCATGGAATTGAACGTGTCCAAGGAACATTTTGATGCGGTCATCACAGGTGTCTGCAGTCCTTCGACAGACGCAGGTGCTGGAGAAGGATCCTTGATGGTTTGGAAGTTTGGAGCCGATCCACGCTAACGTCACGGTCATCAGAGTTTCTACGAACGCGGATGAACATTGTCAACACTCAGAAGGTTCTCGCCAGCGTTTACGAAGGATTTTCTGCTGTCGGAAAGTTTTATTCAGAATTTAAAAGCGTCAATAAACGTCAGAGATCCTCAGAATAAATCATCTGGAGGATGCGTGGAGTGTTTCGGCATGTTTTTCAGATGCGAATCATTCGAAAACCATTTTGGGGCATTTGTGGAAAATCTGCGCATAAAATCGCACTTTTCCGACGGTCTTCCAGGAGCTCCATGCCTTGAAGGACAGGCGACGTCAGAATTCATCAGAATTGCGCGTCCTCGAAACGCCACTGAGAATTTGACCTCGATGCCGGTTGAGGAGGACCTATCGATAATTAATTTATGCAAAAAAGCTCCTTACCACTTTTAATTCTTAAATAAATGTTAATTTCCAAGGGTGTTCCTTTACTTAAGTAACAGTTGCAAAAACCCGTTTTTCGGTTGACAATTGCTTCTGACGACATTCTGAATATTTTTTTCTAAGTTTTACAAAACAGGGTCCATTTTTCATGCTGAATCCAATGGTGCAGCTTATTTGAAGAATTACTTAGATTTTTGAGCCGAAAACGAAAATTTTTGGGTGTTCCTTTACTTACGGAACGCACTGTATTTATGCAAAGTGGGGGTCGAATTGGTGTCTATTTGTTTATGCTAAATTATGCTCATTTGCATATGATTAAAATGAAGTTGCTCGCAATGCGTTTCGGAAACCGGCAGTTATTTCATTTTAATCCAAAATTTTCCAGCCCTAGTTATCCTTCTCTCGTTCGCCATCAATATTCCCGTCTACTTTGAATTTGTGGTCGAATCTTGTTGGGACGAGGAACACAAGACTGAAGCCACCTGTCCCACACCAACTGTATTTAGGAACTCGGTTTGTGATTGTGTAATTACCATATAGAGGGACTTGATGCGCGCAGCGCAGTAGCGGCGCACCGATTTCTCAATGCTCGGTGATTGCTCGATGATAAAACGTTTCAAATTTCACAGTATATATGGTACTCCCAATTAAGATACTGTATGCACATTTTGTGGACCGCGTGCACTGGCCCCCTTTTGCGATCCTCTGCCGTACTCCCCCTCCCCCTGCTACGCTCCCCCTGCGCTGCCCCCGCCGCTGCATCCCCTCCCTCACCTGCGCTCTGTTCCCCCGCGCACCTTTCTTGTGCCTGTAACATGGGCGGTCACCTAGAGTCTTACGTAGCACCACGTAGCCCTTTCTGAAACAAGCATGGATTGGGTTTAGTTTAATACCGTATCCTTTTCAGTTCACTCGCTACAAGGCTGTGCTCAACACGCTTACACAGACAATTGGGCCCGTGGCCACCATATCACTACTTACAATATTGACAGAAGTGAGGGTGCATAAGAGCCTTCGAGCAAGGAGGAAGTAAGTCGTTATGCTAGTAATATCTTAGTACATATTTGATGAACCTCTCATCAAATGAGAAAATCTGATGGAGAAAAGAACCTAGAAGGTAGAGAGGGAGGGGTGGGCGGAGAAAATATAGAGTTAGACTGGAAGAGGGAGGAAGACAGTGAGTTAGAATGTGAGAGACCGAGAGTAAGGGGTGGGAAGAGATAAGAATATATGTATGTATCTTCTCACCCCACCAAATGTGTAAAAGCTGGAAATAAATCGGCTTCCCGAGAAAATTAGCCTCCGGGAAGTTTAAAGGCCATTATATGCGGCTTCAGAAGTGAACCGGACCCCGGTGCACCGTTTCTGCGGATTCGGTTGATATAACCCGGTTCTCTTTGCTCTTTTTATGTCTCATTATAAACCTCAAATTTCTAGACTATTCGAAAGTCAGAAGCGCAACCGTAACGTGATGTTAACAGAAGAATTGAAGGAAAGAGTCTCCAGGACAGTGTCCATCTTTATCGCCGTCAAATTTGTTATATTACGGTAAGGAATTTGGAAGTCGACGGAAATATATGTTGATTTCCAGGTTCTATTAGTTATCCGCTGTCCTTAGTTAGTGGTGAAGCACTACGGCAAAGAACGTTCTCACTATCCATCATAACCTTTTTTATGTACAATTTTTGTACAATTTTTGGAATAAAGAGTTAATAATAAAAACCTCATAAGATTTCAAGATCCGGCCGGTTACCGGCCTGCGGTTTACTGAAGAATACCGGCCGGTTTTTGAAACACATCGAGTAAACCAGCATTCTTATGCCTTATGCAGCGTATGCAAATGAGGATAAATTAGAATCAAAAATCGAGTTAAATTCGAGCAACTTATCATACATACGTAAGAATAGAGTTGCCCACGATGCGTTTCGAAAACCGGCCAGTAATTCGCTGACTTCGTACCAATATTATTTATTGCGAAACGTATAATTTTGCTCGAATTGTCCACATATATTAATAGTAACACATTTTCAAATGTTTATTTTTATGGTGCTATGAGCGCCAGTGAATAAGAGGGCGCGCAGATAAGTAAATTATTTTACTGAATCATAAATAGTAATAAATAGTATAAATTATAACACTAAACATTATTTAACTCTTAAAAAAATTGTAGCGCTATCACTGATAATATGACGAGACGACAGTAACAACATGAACAAGGGAATGTCAAAGGAGAAAAATAAATAGGTTAAAAATAATTATAAATGATAAAACGTATATATAATTTATAATTTAAAATATGTCACGAGCGACACTAACCATAGGAACGAAGGTTTCTGAAGTACTGCGTGTTCTGCCAAATGTGCGCGAAACAAGCGCCGACGTCGGCGCTTTAATTTTCAGTGTTTCTCGTTGATTTAGCGACTGGAATCATGGAATTACATACATATTAATAAAGTTCTCTGTCAACCTTCGCTCCATGCGTATAACTACTTCTAAACTTCTAACGATATTGTAGAATACAAAATATGAATCTAGCATTATAATATAGTAAGGGGTGTGCCATAATGCCAAATAATAAACAAATAATAAATTAGTAAATAAAAACACGGTATTGAGCTGACAATGAGCTAATTTGGCGGAATGCAAGCTTGGGTGGTAAAGAGGTCGCGTAAAAACGGTGGGCGTAATGTATGCCGTTTTCACGCGGGCCGCCGTATACAAAAGCTGTAATAATAACGTGAGAAAATAAACAACGTGGCTTTGAGGTCATAGATTTCTAATTAAAGATACTTATGCAAGCTCATGTTAATATTTACATATTGTATAACTTAGCCGCATATGAGACTACTACAAAAGGTTGTAAGGTACTTACTTAAATGGGGAAGGTGAACTCCTTAGGTAAGTGTACGTTTGAAGGGAGAATTAGGGACATCTTCTGTGGTGGTGAGTATCTAAATAATCTTCATGTTTAATAAGGTGAGGAAAATTCGAACATGAACGCAAACCAATTACTGTAGTAAAATTCACATTGGAAAGAAGGAGACATAGGCCTCGAATTTTTTTCTGTTTGACAGACATTATTGTTATCTATACAAAATGAATTTCGCATTTATAATACAAAAACTACGTTAGCCTTACCGCAGACGGGCTCCGGAAGGTAAAACGTTGTCGTTGAACGGACCATCGTTTTTAACTGTAGCGACCGCTGTATTACCGACTTGGACTGGTGGTTGATGTTGATTTACCTAAATGTTGAAAAGTTTAAAGCGAAATGCTAGCCCCCTTGGAAAATTTGCATATGATAAGCAAATCCTATGTATCCTATGCTAATTTTGTGCGATTGCCGTGGTATGCCGTGTACGATGATACGAATTTGCAGTACAATGTATTTAAAATTAAAAATGGTTAAAATGTATGGTTTATGCTTGTTTTATTGGCGTGAGACAGCTATAGCAGCTATATAACTAAAGTTTCTTATGCTTTGCATTAGTAAAGGCATATCATATCTTTTTGGCCATTTGCGAAAGAGGTTCTGGACGTTTTTGGTCTTTTCGCTGGCAATTCTTCCTTACTATTTCCACCTGCTTTCATCGTTGTTACCTCTGTTTCTCTCAATTCGGCATCGACGACCCTTTCCGTTAACTTCATTCGATTTTGGTCTCTTAGCTCGCGAACCTGAAAACTCATCATTTTCTGAGGCTTCCACTTTTCCTTTCATCGGCTGTGTTATGGGTGAAATACATCCTATGCAGCAAATTAACTTTTGTATGCATGACATTTGCCTTACTCATTAAAGATTCACTCACTGCGGTATGTCTACAGTAAGTCATTGCAGCCACGCGATTTGTCACAATTTTTTTATTGTTTTAGTTTTAGATAAAAGAAACTTCTGGTACGTTATCTTATAGCCGATAACTGAAGCATTAAATAAAATAATCAACGCACCCTCTCTTCCGCCAATCTCTGGAGTCTCTCCCAATCAACGCGGAATCCACTATTTCTATCCTTGTCTGGCTGCGCATCGGTTACGCTACCCACTGGTCCAATGTAGTAGTTCATTGGGTCATTTATTGATTTGTACCCAGAAGTTGGAATATTTCCCGAATCCGCCTGCTTCTTGCTTGATATATCCATCACTGTATTACCTTCATTCCATTTTAGAATTTGAGGCTCCAGTTCACGAGCTAGAAATCTTGGAGCATTTGGGCTCACTGGCTCTTCGTTTGCCGTTTTTGAAGGCCCAAACGAATGTAACTTGATGAGACGCTCATGTTTTGTGGTTATTCTTGTCCTTGTTGTACGTGTTGTACGTGTCGTCCTTGATGTTCTACTAGCTGGTTTGCGTGTGGACGTTGGTATTATGCTAAACCTTGGGTTTTGTGTTGTTCCCGTAGCCCTAGAGGTTAGCGCTGTGGTGGGTATTACGGTAGATTCCTGGCCAACCGTTTGCGTTTTGTTCCTCGACAGCTTGACCACTTTTTGAGCGGAATTCGGTCGGCGAGTTCTGGGACGTCTTGTTGTTGGATTCCTTGTAACTGCCCTAGTTTCCGCAGCATTTCCCGATGCTTCAATCCTTTCCGTTACTGTCGGTACTGTAGTCGTAGTAAAGTGATTCCACAGTCCCGGACGAACAGGGCCTGAGAGTTGGACGGCGGGCCTAGGCCTAATGCCCGGTCTTTCTAACAAAGGAAGCCTGGGCACTGGTCGGGGCACAGGCGAAGCAGGCACTCTAATCCTAGGCAACGCAGGCATTGGCCTAGGCCTAGGATGGGTGTTATTCAAAAATACCCCGGTTGAAATACGATTTATAGAGGGTGCGGGCCTGGACACTTCCCGATGGTCAACTGGTAGCGGTAGCAATACTCGCGGCATTTCTGGGAATCCTGCGGTAGGTCTTGGAAGAGAACTCATGGGCCTCACTTGCGTGGGCAAAGGTTGAGCAGGAATCACTGCGTTCACGAATTGGGGCTCAGGAAGGCGCGTTTGGGGTATCGCCGTAGCAATTGCGATAGGTGTGGGCCGCGCAGGCGCTGGAACTGGGCCAGTTGGATAAAACGGAACGGGCCGCACAGGCGCTGGAACTGGGCCAGTTGGGTGAACCGGCGTGCTAATTGCCGGGACCGGTGCAGGACCCTGCGGCACCGGCGCTGGTACCAAAGGAGACGCAGGCTTCGGAGCACCAATCTTCGAAAACGACATCGGGAAGCTGACTACTTTGCCATAAGCAAGTCCCTGTTGGGCAACGCTATGAACAGAGGGAGCCACTGGCGGTCTCAAAAGTAGTTGACGATAGTGATACATGGCTGATATTTGGGGAATCGGCGGCGCCGGCGGCAGTACCTGAGCAATTTGGTGCTCGGATTGGGGTGGAAGTTCCCGGTATGCTGGTACGGGTGCTGGTTGAGGTTCCATAACATTATATACTGGAGCAGGAGGAGGCGCAACTTGTGGTCCGTTCAGGAAAAGAGAAGTCTGATAACCACTGAAGGGGAGCAAACCTAAATTAGTCTTGAGAATTTTTTGCATATGTTGGAAATGAAAGTTCGTTATGCAGTTGTAATTTGTAAACTCGCTGAGCAATTTTATGTTGTTGTTCTCTGATAGAAGGGCAGGCTTTACACCAGACATAAATAGTCCCTTGACTAAAATCAGTATTTGTCCATTTTCGTAGCAAATTTAAAGCGAAATACTGGCCGGTTTTTGAAACGCATCGTGTACTCGCGGCTTTCTTATGCTTCATATGCAAATGAGCGTAAATTTGAATAAAAAACAGACCCCAATAGACCCCTTTTAGCATAATTGCATAAGAATGAGGATATTTGAGGTGCGTTTCAAAAACCGGCTGGTATTTCGCTTTAAGATATTCCGCCTCACAACACTGCAAACAATTGTAGTATGCTAATGCTTCAATGGGTTGAACAATTACATGCCAGAAATTAATGGTGGTAGTGATCGACCTTTAAAATTTGCTTGACGCAACTAATACCTGTCTGCGAGTGCGGCACAGGCGCGACATGGACATTTCCCGAATTGTCGACTGACGAAGTTGGAGACCATACTAAGGGCTGATCTGCCGTACAGAACCTGTAAATTCATATCTTTATATATTTCGTCGAACAAATTAAATTTCTTTATTTTGAGGGGTGTGGTTTATTTTCTCGCCTGACTTAGTGCATATCAAAGAATCAAAGTGCAGCTGGAGTTATACATACAAAAAGTAACTTCCATTTCATAAGTTAGGCTCTAAAACTGACCTCAAAAAGTAGTAGTAAGTGCTCTAAATTCGTAATGAAGAAAGCGTATTTGTATGAATACATGAATACTTACCCTAATAAGAGCAGTAAATACAGCACCGTAATTGCTCGCACCATGTGTAAGTCAGCTCGCCGCACTAACGTCTAAGGACCTCAAGCCCTGCGGATTTTCCCGCCCTTGCGGATACGGAAATGCTCCACCCCTTTTCACACTTTACACGTGTTGTGTGCGAAATCCGCGAGTGCGCTTGGAGTGCGCTTTTCCGCAAAGGGCCCTTGAGGCGCGCGAAGGCGGCAGCGGATTTCCTATGTTTAATCTCCTAATGTGCGTAATTTCTCATTAAATCAAGGACTAGATTGTTTTGCGTCCAGTTGCTAGTCCAATTGTTTTAATAAACTAGTTATCAATAACTTCATAGCGAGGTTCACAAAAGTTTCTGGAAAATCTCCGACCATTGTACAAACCCATTCGCTGACAATCGGGTATTTTTCGTGCGCGTGAAAGCTAACAAATTTTACATTTTTGCGAGCAAACTAGGGGGCTCAGCAAACAGGTTCTAGGAATGTCTCTGAAGGCAGTTCTGTGCTTATTCTACCAACACTTTTTACATGAGCCTGGACCTCCTTCAAGGTATGGTCAGAGTATGCTAGCTGCCCGTGTTTCGTAATTGGTAATTCACAAATCTTCCCAATTTGCTACACGTATGATGAGGTGTGCTTCGTATGTGTGCCGCTAGCGTGAAGGTCCACTTCTTTCGCGGCAATCCTTTCTACGAAACAAACAATTTGAGAGCTCTATTGAGTGCAAAAACACGCAAACATCTCCTTCCAAATGTGTGAAAGAGATCAAGAATAAAAGAACAGGAAACGCAGTTAATTTAGGAAAAACATATAATTGTATAAAGGTCACAATTATGTTGTTAAACTCTGTAAACAAGGAAACAGTTTAAATGTTTAAATGTTTATTAGACTCTTAGAAAGAGCGCAACACCATAAGAAACGATGAAAGATTCCATAGTGTTAAAGGGAGAGCCCCACGAGAAAAAAACTTTCCTCAATTTATTTGCACAGAATGTCCGGAATTTCAGAAATGTTACCGTGAAAACCGCATTTCTTTGCACCTAGAACTCACAGAGTTATTCCCCTGCAAACAGTTCGGCCAGGCACCGTAGTCAGTAACGTCAAAATACGTTTTTACGGTTTATATCCGTCCATGAGCATTCTTTCTCTACATAATAATTGTGAAACGAATGAAGAACATTCCTATGATTATAAAAAAAGCGTTTCCAACATTGTAATGCCCTAAAAGCGCAAAAATTGATTCTGACTACGGTACCTGGCCGAACTGTTTGCAGGGGAATAACTCTGCGAGTTCTAGGTGCAAAGAAATGTGGTTTTTACAGTAATATTTCTATAATTCCGGACATTCTGAGCAAGTAAATTGAGGAACTCTTTTTTTCTCGTGGGCCTCTCCCTTTAAAATTCGAGGTAGTACAAAAGGTAATATGAAGAATGCATAGCATATAATATACATCCAACAAACATAAAATGAAATAAATCCCACAGAAAATAGGTGTAACTGACATTATACTTTTTTCCTACTGTATTAACAGTTTTCATTTATCCATTTTATTTAACCATTTAAATATATACATTTTTATTCATTTATTTGCTTTCCAGGTCGATGCCCGTCTTCTTCGACGTCTACGAGAACCTCTACGGTATCGAATCATTCGGCGTCGTCCTCTCAATTCTAGTCAGAATTTCCGACTTTATGATTGTTCTGAATTCCGCGACGAATTCGCTCGCGTACTTTGGCAAGAAGCGATGGCTCGAAAAACGGCTACGGTAGGATTCTTTAATTATATTGTAATTTTCTGGTTTATAAAAGTAACGGACACAATTACAAGAAACGCATATACACCGTACGCCATTAGGTCATTGGCATTATATTATACGGACAACCACGGAAATTTCAACGTTTTTAAGCCTAAGCCTAAGCCTTAGCCTAAGCAAAGATCCGGATTATGTCCAATATTATTGAGCTGGACAAAACTCTTTTCAGGTTACGTCTCCTAAAGAAGGAGGAACGAAAACAACGAAAATTGAGCAACAGTGGAGATAGTTGGCGGATGGTAAGAACATGATGTGTAACTGTGCGTTTATGTTAAATTTTTGTAAATTTTCGGTCGTAGTCAAGAGCTGAATTATCCATCTTTCGCCGCAACACTTTAAACTTTTCAACCGTTTACGTTTTGCACGCCGTTTGCTCCACCGGGGAAACTCCGCGGTTGCGCGGCGGTCTTATGGCTTATGGCGCAAAAAATGTGCGCGGCGGCCATATGGCGGTCACGGTGCAAGGAGTCAGGATTCACAAAAACTGTTCCGCGCCTGGTACGCCCCAGTTGCGCCGTTGGTGCGACAGATTTTAGTTATAAAAATGCGCGCAAAAGGCCGTACACAGAATACAGAATTATCAATAAAGCCTTGCAAATCCCCCAAAGGGATGCACATTCCGAAATTAGACTTATATTCAAATGTATTGGCGAAAGCCGGAGAACGTAGTTGATCGAAATAGAGTCTATCCAACAATAAAATTTGGCAACTTTATGGCGTGAAGCGGCGTTGTTGGACCGCTGGGTTCTGGCGTGCAAGTTGTCCGCCGAAACGTTGCCGCTTGCACGCCAACTTTCGTCGGTGCCATTAGCTCTATTTTATTTCAGCACCTTTCCATTCCTCGGCAAGTGCTCTCGTGTACTACATCTATATGTCCGACGACAGCTACTGAAGTATCTGGTGCGAACAAGCCACTGAAGAGGAACAGGCAGTCGTGCAAAGTGGGTGTTAGCTTGGGTGCTGTGCCATCCTTGTGCCATCCTTCTTTCTTTACTATCTCTCTATCTCTCTCTCTCTTTCTCTCTATCTCTCTCTCTCAACTACTTTGATGTTTTCATGTCCGTTTCAATCCTGTAAAACATCTCGTAGGTCACGTACCTGATTTCCTTCAGCCTAATCTAGTTTGATTGGTGCAAGCAATTAGTGCAGAATATTCCCTACGATCAAGTACTTCACCAACTTTCTTTTCCAGATTTCGGTCGACCAACGTCCCGACTCAAACTTGGAAAGTTCCGCTCTTCTGGGTTCAAGTGAGGAGCGCACCGTCGACGAGGGACCGGAATCCCCCTCAGGTACTTCACTTCCCAGCCGTCCGACGTGCCAACTTGTCCACGGACGCCATCTCGACGGAAGCGTACGACGATACAGTAATCATAGTGGACGTAGTCAGGATTCAATCAATGCTGGTTTTTGATCGATATATCCATAGTTTTATTTTCGTATGCATAGATTACTGTCAACAAACGTACAACTTTGAGCGTGTGAGGAGAAATAAATCGGCATATTTAGTAAAACCCCGAGTGTAATTTTAACTCTGTCGTACGTTGCTCTACCGTATGCCTTTTAGCCATTAGCTATTATGTATCGGATCGCAAGCCAAATACTTGAGGTTTGGTCAAGTTAAAATTTACTTTTGAGATATACGACCTGGGCATGCTTTAGCTGATTTCTCACTTTCCCACTAACGCCACGAGATTCAATATATAAGTGTTTACATAATAATTCTGTGATAATTGACTGCCCTCATAGGTTTATTTTGCGCTCTTCCAATTTTGCTTTCAATCTAGCTTTTTGAAACTTACCTAACTTTTAACCTTTTTAACCTTTTTTTTTCTTTTTTTTTTCAAATTTATATACCCTTTGAATTTATATACCCTTTGAAGTCGGAAGTCCCTATTTACTGTTGATGTGCATATCATTATACTTTGCAATTTTGCGGGCTAGAATCTCGATCTCACTCATGCTTCATCTTCATACTATTAATGTACAATATTCATCACTTCATTGTTACGGGGTCTCGATGTATGGCAAAAATAGCCGATTTTTGCTTCCAAGTATGGCAAAAATTACCGTAGATTGCCACTACACGAGAACATCTACAGACCGCCAAAAAATGGTCCCGGGCCAGGGAGCCACAGGACTATTTTTTTCGAGCGTGCATAAACTGTGCATTTTCGCCTCGTCTAGTATTATCAATGGTGCATTTTCCAACTTTCAAAGGTGTATGCAAAATCGTACACGAGATGCCCATTTGATACTTGGAAGCAAAATGCGCTGTTTTTGCCATACATCGAGACCTCATTATTTCTATAAGATATTTGTACTGCTAAATTAAATTTATTCAAAGATATATCTGTACCGTACATTTTTCATTCATTTTTTTAATTTACAAAATTGCATGTATTTCTATCTTCTTTGCAGTACACAATGTTTGCTTTACACAGCATTTGTTATTTTCATCACCATACTTTTCAAAAAGCTTTCCTTCTTCTTTTATACAAAAAAAATCACTTTTACTTTAATTAAACTTTATACACCAACGGCTCAGGGTTGAATTTATCCCTTAGTGTTTTTTTTTACTTTTTTTTTATGAATCATATTTCACGTTTGCATGTTCGAAAATCTTATTCAGTATTTTTATGCATTACTACATTACGAGAATCTGATTGCACGAGCAGTGTTATATTTTATAATTTTTCAGTCCTGCACAGCTATGCTGGAGGTTGAAATGCACAAGTCTCGTTTCGCTGCGTAGTATCAAATGCCCCTTCACTGAGTATCTTGCAGTTTCCACAATAAATTTTTCGAGCACCTGTGGCGCGCTCCTGGCGCACCAGCCGCCCCACGACTTTCGGTGGTGGAGCCTTTCCCAGGCCAATGGGACAGACGCGGGCGAGAGGCGCGCGGGGGGTGCGCGTCCCCGCGAACGTGGGGGCGCGCCGCACCCCGGCCAAGTTTCCTCAGTGAACTGAGCTTGCCACACTGTTTTCAAGCAGAAACCCCTGTGGCAAGATGTATTTCACTCCAAACTGATCTTGCCACAGTGCTTTCAAGCAGAAAACCCTGTGGCAAGATGTATTTCACTTCAAACTGATCCTGCCACACTGTTTTCATGCAGAAACCCCTGTGGTAAGATGTATTTCGCTTCGAACTGATCTTGCCACACTGCTTTCAAGCAGAAAACCCTGTGGCAAGATGTATTTCACTTCAAACTGATCCTGCCACACTGTTTTGAAGCAGAAAACCCTGTGGCAAGATGTATTTCACTCCAAACTGATCTTGCCACACTGTTTTCAAGCAAGCAGAAACCCCTGGTGGCAAGATGTATTTCTTCCAAAAACACTGATTCTTGCCACACTGTTTTTTTTCAAGCAGAAAACCCTGTGGCAAGATGTATTTCACTTCAAACTGATTCTGCCACACTGTTTTCAAGCAGAAAACCCTGTGGCAAGATGTATTTAGCTTCAAACTGATTCTGCCACACCTGTTTTCAAGCAGAAAACCCTGTGCAAGATGTATTTAGCTTCGAACTTGATCTTGCCACACCGCTTTCAAGCAGAAAACCCTGTGGCAAGAGATTTACTTCAAACTGCACCTGTTTTCAAAAACCCTGTGATTTGCTTCGAACTGCCACACTGTCACCGCTTTCAAGCAGAAAACCCTGTGGCAAGATGTATTTCACTCCAAACTGATCTTGCCACAACTGTTTCAAGCTGTTTTTCTTCAAAACACTGTGGCAAATGGTGATTTCACTTGTCAAACGATATGATTAACTCCGGGATGACGACTGTCCGCGTGACATCTACACCTTGTCGTCCTCCGGGATGACGATGTCCTTGTGGCATCTACACCTTGTCGTCCTCCGGGATGACGATGTCCTTGTGGCATCTACACCTTGTCGTCCTCTGGGATGACGATGTCCTCGGGGCATCTACACCTTGTCGTCCTCTGGGATGACGATGTCCTCGTGACATCTACACCTTGTCGTCCTCCGGGATGACGATGTCCTTGTGGCATCTACACCTTGTCGTCCTCCGGGATGACGATGTCCTTGTGGCATCTACACCTTGTCGTCCTCTGGGATGACGATGTCCTTGTGGCATCTACTCCTTGTCGTCCTCCGGGATGACGATGTCCTTGTGGCATCTACACCTTGTCGTCCTCCGGGATGACGATGTCCTTGTGGCATCTACACCTTGTCGTCCTCCGGGATGACGATGTCCTTGTGGCATCTACACCTTGTCGTCCTCTGGGATGACGATGTCCTCGTGGCATCTACACCTTGTCGTCCTCTGGGATGACGATGTCCTCGTGACATCTACACCTTGTCGTCCTCCGGGATGACGATGTCCTTGTGGCATCTACTCCTTGTCGTCCTCCGGGATGACGATGTCCTTGTGGCATCTACACCTTGTCGTCCTCCGGGATGACGATGTCCGCGTGACATCTACACCTTGTCGTCCTCCGGGATGACGATGTCCTCGTGGCATCTACACCTTGTCGTCCTCCGGGATGACGATGTCCTTGTGGCATCTACACCTTGTCGTCCTCCGGGATGACGATGTCCTTGTGGCATCTACACCTTGTCGTCCTCCGGGATGACGATGTCCTTGTGGCATCTACACCTTGTCGTCCTCCGGGATGACGATGTCCTTGTGGCATCTACACCTTGTCGTCCTCCGGGATGACGATGTCCTTATGGCATCTAAACCTTGTCGTCCTCCGGGATGACGATGTCCTTTGGCATCTACACCTTGTCGTCCTCTGGGATGACGATGTCCTCGTGGCATCTACACCTTGTCGTCCTCTGGGATGACGATGTCCTCGTGACATCTACACCTTGTCGTCCTCTGGGATGACGATGTCCGCGTGACATCTACACCTTGTCGTCCTCTGGGATGACGATGTCCTCGTGACATCTACACCTTGTCGTCCTCCGGGATGACGATGTCCTTGTGGCATCTACACCTTGTCGTCCTCTGGGATGACGATGTCCTCGTGACATCTACACCTTGTCGTCCTCCGGGATGACGATGTCCTTGTGGCATCTACACCCTGTCGTCCTCTGGGATGACGATGTCCTCGTGGCATCTACACCTTGTCGTCCTCCGGGATGACGATGTCCGCGTGACATCTACACCTTGTCGTCCTCTGGGATGACGATGTCCTCGTGACATCTACACCTTGTCGTCCTCCGGGATGACGATGTCCGCGTGACATCTACACCTTGTCGTCCTCTGGGATGACGATGTCCTCGTGACATCTACACCTTGTCGTCCTCCGGGATGACGATGTCCGCGTGGCATCTACACCTTGTCGTCCTCCGGGATGACGATGTCCTCGTGGCATCTACACCTTGTCGTCCTCCGGGATGACGATGTCCTTGTGGCATCTACACCTTGTCGTCCTCCGGGATGACGATGTCCTCGTGGCATCTACACCTTGTCGTCCTCTGGGATGACGATGTCCTCGTGGCATCTACACCTTGTCGTCCTCCGGGATGACGATGTCCTTGTGGCATCTACTCCTTGTCGTCCTCCGGGATGACGATGTCCTTGTGGCATCTACACCTTGTTGTCCTCTGGGATGACGATGTTTTTAAACACCATAATAAGTTATTTTGATTCCAATCATATTCTATTTTTTTATTTTTTTATTTTTTTTACATTTTTTTTATTTTTTTACACATTTTTCATATATTTATATATATATATATCTCCATGGATATTTATCACATTTGTAATTCACCTCTTCAATTTTCTATATACTTCATTTACAATGTTGTATTTCCATTGTCTTCTTTCTCAAACACTATTTTCCTAACAGACCGGCATATATCCCTTTAATGTCATTGTCTTTTTCCTATACCTCATATAATATAGAATTCTTAATGTATTACATTTACTCTTCCCCATAGCATGTATCAACACTTATAGTACTACTGTTTACTTATAAGTATATTTTTTTCCTAATTTCACTATGTTAAATGTAATATCTGTGGCGTGACCTAAGACGTAGCTCTAGGTCTTACAGTATTTACTCCATACTTAGTATCTTAAATAATCATATGAAGCGTTATAGTTGTTTCTATACGTTATTGGCTAATAGTCTTGCTTCACCTGGTACCAAGAGGGCTAGTGGTATATCTGTTTGACCTTCCTTCGTTTATTCTTCTCATTATTACCACATTCCTTGTAGGGACCCCCTTCATAGTAATGCTAGTGAATATGGGAGTGGCATGAAGGTACGGTTCCCGAGGACCCTCGTACCAACGTGGCAGAGGTTTTTTAATCTCTACTTCGCCATGTCAGGTTCCGAGAGGAGTCGAAGTGTCCTCCCGACTAGCTTACTCCTAAGGTCGAGGGCGGCCGAACGGAGGAATGTTATGCCCTGCTAACACAGCAGAATACTATTGTCTCAACTCTTTTACTTCCCAAAAGCTCGGTCGTAATCTTAAAATTACCTCCTTGGAGGGTACTAAAGAAGATGGAACTAAATGTAATAACGCTCGTTGTAAAGTATGTCCTATTATGTCAATGGAAGGGATTGTTTATAGCAGTTCCACTAAATATTCTAGTTACACTTATTGTACAAAAAATTCCAATTGCGAAAGCAAAGGAATTATATACTGTATCTCATGTGGTAAATGCGGTATACAATACGTGGGTGAATCAAAGCGTTCTCTTAAGGCCCGATTTAGTCAACACCGATATAATATAAAGAAAGAGTCTAAAACAGCAATTTTGTATAAGCACTTTGCTGACTGTCAATCGGGATGTCAAGATAAAACATTCTCAATTCACATTCTGGACAGCCTTTCTGAAAACCAGGATACAAGTATTCGTAGAAATAAAGAATTATTTTGGATTAAACTTTTGAATACGGCTCATCCTTATGGGCTCAATGATCAAATTAAGGGTTATGGACTGATCAGTGATAATGACAGAATCAGCCTTGGTAACAAAAACATGCCCTATTTTTCTCTCAAGGTAATTAGACCCCCAAAAAACCGAGGTAAAAGAAATAAACGTATTAAAAATTCTACTCAATTTACAATTCCTGACTTGTCCAAGCCTATAGACAATATTATTATCCCAAGAACCGAGGCAAAAGAAAGAAACGCATTAAAAATTCTTCTCATATACAATTCCTGAATTACTAAACTACAAAGAAAATAACACTCTACCGCTAAAGATTAAAAAATATCTTATCAACAAATATTTTTCAGCTGAATGTAGTAAACAAAGTAAACTAAATATTGAAGCAATTTGTGGTAAGATCAGCATGTCCCAAGATCATACCCGATACAGTCAACCCCCTCAAAAAACCAGATTTTACCGTTACTATTCCATATATTCGAATTCATAAATGAAAAATTGCAACTTACAATATAAAACTAAATTAGCAATCAAACATCTTTTTCAAATCAATAATATCCCTCTTTCTCTACTACCTAAGATTGCGTTCAGATATCAATATAATACACCCCTTGGTCCCTCTCTTTTCAACTATAAGGCATTTGTCTCCACAGGCAGTATATCGAAGAATTATCAGTGCAATTGTCTTAAATACCTGCAGTATTGTTCCGCAAAAGAAATAATTACTCATGATGGTTCTCAACATATTATTACCGGTAATAGTGAAATATTCAAAGAATTTTATCCTAAAGCTTCTGAGCTTTTAGGCAAAGGTACAAAATTTAGGGAACCTTTCAGAAAGGAAAAAATTCAAAGTCTACTAAAAGTTTCTATGGATAACTTGACTACAAGTCTTTCCAGACATTTACAAAAAGCAAACATAATCGCACCTGATTACTCTTTCCTATATAACCAAGCTACTAACTACAAACTTAAATTTAATAGTGCAAATAATTGTCAAATAGCACATGAGCTCCGTAAGCTTAAACAAGACTTTATATTAACATGCGTAGATAAGGCCTCTGCCAAATTTCTGTTTTTCATGTCCAATCCTGTATTCATTTCATATCTTTAAAGAATTAGGTATCACACAAGTTACTAAGGATAACGCACGTGTTGCAGAAATTCGCGGTAATGACACGTATCAACCTTACACTATTGAACCCCCTGAAGCTATTGTATCACGCCATATCCAAATATTGCAAAGATCTTAGGTATTGAATGCTCTGATAGTGATTCGAATCTTCCAATTATATATGGCATACCCAAATTACATAAACCCACAGTAAAAATGCGATTCATAACAGCAGCCAAAAACAGCTCACTTAAAACTCTTTCCGTAATGCTTCAAAAAGCTTTAAAACATTTCAAAACGCATTTTCGAAACTATTGTAAGGCTGCAGGAAACTGGAATGAAAATAAGTTGCGTTATTTTTCGATCGATAATTCTCTTTCTGTGACCTGCACCGCGAGTCTCAACAAATATCAAAACGTAAAGATTATGGATTTTACTAGTTTATTCACTAATTTACCACATAACTGTGTGTTCTCGATAACATCTTCCATCTTATTGATATTTGTTTTAAAAATGCTAATAAAGATTATCTTAATATTGGGTACAATAAATGCTTTTATTCTGACACTTACGGTAAAAATTGCTACTCGAAAAGTGAACTCATTAACGTTATTAGCTATATTGTTAAAAACAGCTTTCTGATTTTTCGTAATAAGGTTTTTCATCAAATTAAAGGTGTACCACAAGGAGGGAATGCTTCTCCTTTACTAGCAGATTTGACTCTCTCTATGATTGAGTTCAAGTATCTTAAAATACCCGCTAATGTTCAAATCTCCTTTAAAACCGATATTAAAAGGTACATGGACGATATTGCCATTTTCTATAATGATCATAATATTCTTTCCGCGGTGTGTAATATATATCCCAACTCCTTAACTTCTAGAACCCGCCAATACCTCCACAAAAGAAGCAGCTTTCCTCGATTTATACTTAAAAAGAACTAACGATATATGGACCGTTAATATGTATAATAAGACAGACGATTACACCTTCGATGTTATTCGGTTTCCTATGTTTGACAGTAATATTAGTATCAAAATCAAAATTAGTTGTATTATTGGCGAGATAATCCGAATTAATCGATGCACATCTACTATAGATTTCTTCAAATCCAAGGTTACGCAATTCGTTTATAAACTTATCTCTAACAAATACCCTAAACCTATTATTTTGAGTACCATTAGCAAAGTACTGCACAAATATCCCATCATTACTCATAAATATGACCTTACCTTAAAGCATATGCTAAAATGGTTGCATTCAATTTGAGATTGCTATCAATGTCGCTATGTTCTTTACTTCACAGATAGGTTAGCTAGGATCAATATACTCTACGCACATAGTACGGGAGGGCCATGCCTTATACCTACAGATGTCACTGCATGTCTATCGCTCTCTTCTGTCTCGCACTCTATGATACTAGCACTACCAAATACATCCTTACCAAGACTTACAATTACAATGCCATTCATACCATTTCTTCTAAGTATTCTAATTTTATTCTTATTTACCATTATTCTAAATTCTAAAATAGCACTCTAGTATAATTTCACTATATTATTTATTAGTTAATACTCTCAAAATTAGTGTACAATTTCTACTTTATATTAATTTAGTTAAGAATTTCAATTGCGGCATCACACTGATGATGGCCCCTCCGCAATTGTAAATCCCGTCTGTGGCTTAGGGGCCGAAACGGGTTGTCAAGCTCGAGCTTGATATTGAATTTTATTACTTCAGTTTATTTATATATTTATTATCATAATTTTTTATTTATTTTTTCTAATATAGTTCTCATATTATTATCCATTTATTGTTTCTTTGATTTATTACTCTTTTATATAATAAGATTGGTATTGTGAAACTTTAAATTATTTTATGTAATTGATAATTGATAATGCACAACCTCAACGACGTGTATTCATTAATAAGAATTGGTTTCGATAATCCATGCGCCAATCTGATGTCTCTCCACGCCATACGCAACCAGACATCCATATCGTAATCCTGAAATGATTTTTTGGCATATTTAAAAAAAATATATTAAATTTTCCCCCGTAGTTATCAGAAGAACTCAGTAGCTAGTAGTCAGTAATTTCGCTAAAAGCTATGTTATACACATATATGTGTGTTTGCTTTTTTGAAATTTACACCAAATACAAAAGAGCGTAAATATATATGAAATATTTCCAACAATTTTAAAATAATATCGAATTTTCAGTGATCTAAGGTCCGTTCAGCTGGGCACAAGGGAAAATAAGCTAATATTTCTTGTAATATCTGATTGAAGGAAAAGTACTGTATTCAATAAAATCCAACCATTGTGGATAACTCGAAATTGGAAACGGACTGCAGGAAAATTCCAATTTTCACTTTCACTATATGGCCGGGCATCAAAGACGGAGCAGTCCTAAAAAATGAGATAGTAAATTATCATTATTAGGTGTCTCTTTCTTCTTCACACATTTATCCACTCAAATATTCCGACACATCCTCCAACAATACAAATATTAAAATAAAAAATCAACCTCTGATCGTAGCGTACTTTCTTCAAAAATGGTATAACTTGTGTGGCAGGAAAAGGTCGATCTTCTGAGACTTTATGGAAATTTTGCTGAAAAAATATCGTGTTTTAGAAGAATTCCATTGTTCAAAAAAAACTATAATGTCAATGTTACTTTTCTGGAAAATGTATGTTATGTCCACTGCATAGAAGACAATGAAGGTCGGAAATAAGAAGCCATTATAATATTCAACAGTAAGAGTACGAGAGCACATCTAACTATAAGGAAGCTTTGAGAACAGATAGGAGGATATTACGTCAACCACGCACGAACTAATGTAGGAACACAGTCGCTTTAAATTATATCAATTACATCAGGAATCAAGAAATCAATTCAAGAAAATCAAGGAAAAATTACCAACCATAATATCGTCTAAACCTCCTTCGTCCTTCATGTACTCCTTTACTTGCGTTGCGGTCATCCCCAAATTGGTCACATCAAAGGCCAAGGAATTGAAAAATTCTAAAATTGGGAATTGTTAGGGCTTACCGGCTCACCTTGTCCATACCTTAGAAACCTTGCCTAAGAGCCCAACCGTATGGTGCATCAGGTTTGAAATTGTCCCTGTTTGAAGGCAATTTTGACAATTACGAACGGCAATTAAAAGGGCAGTTCCAGTGATTTTAAAACTGATAAGGTATAAAATTCTTGCCTTCGTCATCAAATTTCAGAGTTGATGCCACTTTTCCACTGCAAACTTCATGCAAGTCAACCGCAATTGTTTGATGATACTTGAATACGGTAGGCGAGATGGATAATTGAACTTCATCGCTGACGGAAGCATTGTTCACGTATAGGTAATGAACCTGATAGAAATAGCTCAATATTAAGATCTAAGGCCGTATTCACCAACACACAGGGAGCCCTCCGTGGCCTCCCCAAGAAGCTAAGGAGCGCGTAAAGAGTGTAAGTGCAGTAGATATTCAGAGCGCCCTTGAGCCTAGGGAGGGGCTCCCTGTGTGTTGGTGAATACGGCCTCTGTAGTGCAGGTGTGCAGGCGATAGACCCCTGCCTTGGTGGAAAGCGAGAGCACGTATCGTCAAAGAAAAGTGTTTCAACAAGATGGTATGATGTTTCTAGTAAAAAACATGTTCGCCGGGTTTATGTTTTAGGGGAAACAGAAAACAAAATAAAAACCAACTGGAACAAACTCTCCTACCGTATTATTCACATCCGATTCACTATCGTATTTGAGAATATTAACCACATATTTCTTCCAATCGCGATCTGTTGTTTCTGTTCTATAATGCGAATTATGAAAATTGGGGTATACTGTACCCTCCTTTTCATGAAGCCAGTGCATTTTGGAACTCATACTGGACAAAATGTGCTAAAAAATGTGCCAGTCCAGCGCACAGAAAGGCTCCTCAATTGCACATAAACAAGATATCGTAATTATCCAAAAACACTACTACGCATATGATAAACATACATATTATCAAAATCTGCTTCAATCCCGACATCCGTTGCATTTGAATTTCCCTCCAAATTTTCGCAGAATTCTGTAGTGTTTATTCTGTATCTGGCAGCATCAGATGTGGAATTTAACCACAAAATTCTTGGATAAAGACGACAAATCGATTCAAAGTTGATGTAGATTGCCTAAAAATGTCACTAGAACCTAGTAGAAGCTTTCGGAAATATTGTCTTGGCATATTATGGAACCATATCTTCCCAAACTTGTTATGCACTATAACTATAACTGTCGAGGATGTTGATGAAAATTAGGAAAGGGGTGTTTAAAAAAATAAAGAGCTAGAAGCATTTTGAATTAGATCGATAAACGTACATCATATTCTCTGATCAACTTCTCGGGAATGAAAAAT
The DNA here is from genome assembly GCA_036852015.1 of Pelodera strongyloides. NCBI lineage: Eukaryota > Metazoa > Nematoda > Chromadorea > Rhabditida > Rhabditidae > Pelodera > Pelodera strongyloides. The sequence goes on along the minus strand of JAANDG010000127.1, from coordinate 8,371 downwards.
CTGGCCGCATCTCGCATATTGTAAATAGTAACCGAACGTCGTCGAATGGCCAATAACTCAATATCACCGATCGATAAATCCTTTTGACGGGACTGAAAAGGGTCTGCTTGGTAATTTCATTCGAATACTTAGATTAGATGAATGGTTAGCACATTCGCCGTGTCTTAGGGTTCCTGTTGGTTGACATTTGACATTAGTTGTCCATTATTAATTTGCATGCTTTTTTTTTTTTTGTTTATTTATTTATGTTGTCTTCCAATAAACCATATTAATTCACCAACAACCCGAGTTCGAATCTAGGCCAAGGAAACGACCGGATTGGAAGGCGTTGTCTCTGTATTAGAGAAAAGCCCTGTCAACATAAATATGATTATTGTAAAAACATAATATAAATAGAAAAGGAAGACCTGTGAACTCCAATATACATTCCATGCTCTACATTGTGGATGTGTTGATGGGGTTAGTCCGGCATCTTCTGCTTCATAAGTTGTCGATAGAATCAATTCACGTACTGAAAAAAATGTTTGACAAAAATTAGAGCTAAATTATGATGTTACTGTTACTCTTGTCCCGTATTACGTTACGGCAACTAACAAACTGTACTGTATACAAATCTAGCTAATTAGCAGCAATAAAGAATTTTTATAACAGAAGTTCCATAATAAATAATAACGTTATAGTAAAATTGAAATTTCTATTAATAGTTTAACTGTTTAACTGTATACCTGGCGTGTTACGAGAGTATTTGACATAATACCGCTTACCTTGATTCAAGCTTGTCAATTGAAATAAAAATATTACTAAATATAGGAATTGAACCACGGAAGCCATTGATCATTGTGACAGTGAGCAGAGCGCAGAGATTGTCACTTGTGGCAGAGTGCTGTCAGTCGGCAAGAGACGCAGACACAATTGTCAGTCACATCACTGATTTCAATTAGCAGAAAAAGGGAAGGAATGTGAAATATAAAAGTGTACACCCTTCAACCCCCACTCACCATATTTTTCATGCAAAATGCACAGTCGATTAGTTTATTGTGATGTTCAATAGCAACAAAGTTGGAGCTGTCCATAGAAAATCCATGTGAAACGTATTCACTATGAAGGAAGTCGTGTAGTACAGGTAAAAGAGGTACTCAATATAAAGATTACCTTAAAGCGAAATACCGGCCGGTTTTTGAAACACCTCGAATACACCAGAAATCTTATGCAGCTTATGCAAATGAACATAAATTAGAATAAAAATCGATCGAAATTCGAGCAAATTAGTATAAATACGTAAGAATTCCACGAAAAAAATTTTTTTTTTTTTCAAAAACAAAAATCCGGTAACACCGTCAGGCCCAGTTCATGTAAACCCTATTTTTGATCACTACACCTGATTCTGCTTGTCACATATATATGTAGTAGAATGCAATAATTTCTATTCACCACGTGTCACATTCGCGAAGTATACCATAGCCATGCACACCCATACACAACAATCTATCGCAGTTGTTGTGCTCATTTGGCATTATGGGGTTTCCAAGTATGCTGAAAAATTACAGTGTTTTGGAACTACATGAGAATTTTTTTCTTATTATATATGCAGGTTTCGTGTAGAAATACAGTGGTATTGGCAGAATCACACCGCATTTTTGGGATATTTGGAAACCCAATTATACCCATTATTTCCCAGTTCTTCGCCGGTTTGGGGTCTATCGCCATGGTTCACCGTGAACCATCGGAAAGTAAGTTTATAACATTGGATATGTAAGGACCACTTGTCACTTGGAATGTCTCTTTAATATCGGGCGATAAATATGGATACTTGATTTGAGTTGAAGCTAGTACGAGATAATTTGTTTCAATTGGTTGCAAAGCAACGAACACCTGAGTATTACAAAGGCCTACCACTAGATCACAATAAGTTGGGTGTGTATCTTGAACTTGGATGAGTGTGGAATACTCTATTGGCGTTTCATCTAGGCGAAAACCAGATGGCTCTTGTTTGTTGTCGACCTGAAGTCTTCAAGTTTTCAAGCTTATTATGTGCGTCTGAAAACTTGTCAATGTAAAATTCATCTGCTAAGATCGTCGAATTGGTTGAGGATTCAAGGTTTCTGAAATCAGAAATCGGTGTTTTGCTGTTATTTTAAAAAATAAGCAGTTCCGTTTGTATGTAACTATGAACCTGGATTCGATGAGCCTGCTATGTGGATTTATGTAAGCAGTGCAATTTAATTCACATAAAACAACAATTAAAAGAAATTTTATTAAATATTCATCTAGAATTCAAAATTTTAGCTTCTAGGTAATTTGCAGAAAAACTTCGTTTCGCAAAGAAATACTACGAGGTGCACAAGAAAATACTATGAATAATTCTGTGACGCTTTGTGTCTTTATCTATAGTCAAACGCAACTTCGCGTCAGCATTCAGAACATAAGTAGTTTTCGCACATCCACATGGGTCACACCCGTAATGAGCCTGACCCAATGAGACGAAATGTCACCGAGCCTGTCGAACCTGTGAGCTATTATCACAATAAGTTGGGTGTGTATCTTGAACTTCGATGAGTGTGGAATACTCTATTGGCGTTTCATCTAGGCGAAAAACAGTTGGCACTTGTCTGTTTTCGACCTGAAGTCTTCAAGTTTTCAAGCTTATTATTTGTGCCTGAAACCTTACCAGTGTGAAATCTATCTGCTAGATCATGGAATGGATAAGAATTCAACTATTTCTGAATAAGAAATCGTTGTTTTGTTGTCATTTTGAAAAAAATATTTCGTGGGTATGTAAGTATGGTCCTAGATTCGAAGAGTCTACTGTAAGGGATATTAATAGTAATAGTATGTCGATGTGTATGGCGTGCAAAGCACATTAAACAACAATTAAAATGATTTATTTAATAAATATTCATCTAGAATTTAAACTTGGGGGATTTGAAGAAAAACTTGCGCAAGAAAATACTGTGAGTTGCGCAAGAAAATACTATAATTCTGTGTCGCTTTATGACTTTATCTATAGTCTATAGTCAAAGGCAACTTCGCTTCAGCACTCAGCCCATATTCATATAAGTAGTTTTCGTACATTTAGCTTTATTTTACCCCCTTGCACAGTCTTGTTAATTGTAAAATGTTTGTCATACATATGCATTCGGTTGCACTTCATGTGTAAGGTGTTATAAACGCTCATTTGTTCTTTCCCTGGAAATGTTGAATATAGGAAAAAGTAATTGTATTTATTGATTCCCACGGCCATCTTCATAAATATCGGCCTATTTTTGAATTGAATTTTTACCTATTTATGCTAATTTGCTCGAACTAGCTCGATTTCTTATTCTAATTTATTTTCATTTGCATAAACAGCATAAGTGCATAAGAATGCTGGGCAACTCGACGTGTTTCAAAAACCGACCGGTATTTCGCTTTAATACTGTGTTGTCTTTACAGCACTATTTGTAGCAGCTGGTCCGCTTATATTGCGGGATTGCAGTTTGTAGTTGCTCTATTGCTCTTCTCTTATCAAATAATCAACGAATTATATAAATTATGAATTATGAAATATGAATTATGAGTCCTTTCAATACCAAACTGCTTCACTTTCCTTCTATAGTTTTCCTGCATAATAAATAATTATTATTATTATAATTTTTTAGAAATTACAATGACTGTAACTGTAACCGAAACTATACAATTGGACCCCCTTCTCCCTGGAGTTATCGAATACCTGCGTTCCTCGCCGGTAAGGTCTTACAAAAAAATGTAAACACTGAGGAAACTTGGCCGGTACCTGGCCTACAGGGTGGGCCGCCGCGTGTGGGCCCACCCATTTTTTGTCGGCCGCGCACCGATCAAAATTTCGCGTCGAATAGATCAGTCTCCTAATATTTTTGAACCTATTTCAATGTATCGGTCACAGCGAAAAATTCGCGTTGTTGGATTTTTTGTCGACTAAAACTGTCTACTATTTGGACAAAATTGTCTAACAGTTTACACCACATCATATTGATTTTCATCATTTTCATCATTTTCATACTGATTTCTAATTTTCCTCCTCGAATGCACAATTTAATAAATAAATAAATAAATAAATAAATATGCACCCAAGTTATTTACGGACAATTACGGTTTCTTATTTTTGCAGCGTGCTCGTGTACTGGCCGTCGGCAACTATTCCTGGTTGTCCTTCTTTGTCAAGCTAATCAGTGCACGTCTAGCTTCTGAATATCGTCTTTATGAGGTATGAATAGGCAGAGCAGTATTGTACCTCGTCTGTGGAAATTGCATATGATGATATAATACACATGGTAGACTAGTTTCAGGCTCACCAAAATAAAGCTACTAAAGACAATTATATCCGTGTCTATGACGTTTTACGCCGGGAGTCGTAAATGCTCGAAAACTACCTTGAATTTATCTATCTCCTCCCATAATGGATCGTATATCAACAATATGAAAAGAAAACTTTTCTGGATTTTTTAGTAGATTACTCGTTTACGGTTTACAACTAAACATTTTACAGGCCTTTCTGAACTGCCTCTCCACCTTGCCTGATGAGCGAAAGATGGAAGTCAACACAAAGGTGGCAAAAGTTACCCATGAAAACACTACCTTAGTCCATACACATAAATAAGAAAAATAGTCACAAGCGGCAAAGCAAACATTGAATCTGTATTTCACCCTTGAATAAAGGTGCCCGCTCTTGAAGAGTAAAAGAAGTAAACGAATTTTTCTTTTTGTCTATGATAAAAGCAATCTTTGAAATTCTGTAAATAGCAACATTAGATGTGAATCTTCTATATTTCTATATTTCTCCGATTCAGATCCGCTACATTATGTGTGGTCCCGACCTAGCCCATTTTTCCACTTGGATAGAAAAGGACGAAAATCTGAAAAAGATGGTTGCAGGACTTGTGCAGTTCTTGAAGTAAGCTAATAGTTACCCCTTAAAGGGTCAGGCCCATTTCAAATAGCCACTATTTCTGATGATTCCATCTGATTCTTTATGTCAAATATAGTAGGATACAATATTTTTCTAATTTTCAAGCAAGCGCAAAATTCACGCAGTATTCATCAATTTACCATTGCCAGTCATACCCAACTATTTATCGCAGTTGTCACGCCCTTTCGCGCCCATTGGGCAATATGCTCTATTGGGCGTGGCAATTGCGATATTGGCCAATCAGCGCGAATGGGTGTGCCAACTGCGATAAATAGTTGGGTATGAGTGCCCACGGTAAATTGATGAATAGTGTGTGAATTTTGCGCTTGAAAATTAGAAAAATATTGCATCCTACTATATTTGACATGGAGAACCAGATGGAATCATCAAAAATAGGGGTTATTTGAAATGGGCCTGACCCTTTAATTAGAATACATTGCGACAATTTGACGTGTAAACCTTTGTGCTTTGTGAGCCATAATATAGTCGATATGTAAACGCGATGCGTTATTTGAATCACTGGGGAAATTGGCTTGTGCGCCGCGTTCCCCTTGCCCGAAAGAAATTGGGCCTCCGAGGCCTTGTATACAGTTCGCCCATGAAAAGAAACTTAAAGTTCACTAAAGAGCCGCTAGCTACCGAAGCGGCCAAGTCAGCCAAGTGAACGCTGGTGCAGGCCGATAAAAGCACAAAAAATGTGTCGGCTCTCCCTGGTCTGAGCCATGGGCCATCCCCAGGCACGCCCATTTTTAGGCCGCGCATCGGCCCTTCAACACTTTTTCTCTTTATTGCTGGCAAACACATAATTTAGGTATATACATAACTATTATTATTTATTTAGACAACTGCAACTCTGCACAACAACTAACAACGAAAATCAAGGCTACCAATGGGACCAAGGAGGAAGACGACTCGGAAGTCGCTAATGGCAATTAAGCACAATTAAGCAGTATACAGGCTCCTAATAAGTAATAGGCTCCTAGTATTAGGGTTATTGACATAAATGATTTACTTCAAGATAATATGGCATCACGTATTGTCCAAAACGATTATTCGCTATGTAATTAATGTATTATGTATTATATGTGATAAAATAGCATTTTTTCCGCTAATTTGCTACAGGTCATGTATTATATCTCTGTTCGTCTTAGGCGGGTCGCCAGCTAAAATATTTGCACCCGCGAACCCGCCCAGCTAAAATATTTCTACCCGCGAACCCGCCAGCTAAAATATTTCCATTGCCTAATTCGCTGGCGAAAGTAAACTACTGTAGGCGCTTCGCGGGTTAAAATTAAGTGGGAAATTGTGTGGATATACTGTAGTATCGTGCATCACAGAACAACATTTTGGTCCGATTGATTTTCAAAATAAAAACTTCGTGGGTTTTTTCATTCAGGGTTTTCTCCATTTGTTTCTATGCTTTGCTTTGATGTGTAAGGATTTGCTGTTGGTGTTGTTGTTTTTAATGTGTATAGTGTCAATGTTCATATCTGGCCTAAATTTCGGAAACAAAGTGAACGTTTTGTTTGGTTACTTTGATTGCAGTTCACTGAAATGACTAATACATTATTTTTCTTTGCCTATTTCTCCTTTGGTGTGCGCATTATTCCATGTTTTGCGATACATTTACAGTGAACAAAGCATGTCTTAATTTTAGGCTCGGAGCCTGGCCTGAAGGACCCGTCCGTTTCAGGCGCAGCCTTATGAAATAAACGACGAAAACATATCAGCAAACGGATGAAGAAAGAAGGTACGTAGTTGAAAATATGAATAGACAGAACCTTCGAGCTTCGTATGACTTTCTTTAAACAGTGTGTACGGGAAGAATTGGGTTTACATAAATCCAAATCTATCTTACAGGGTGCGTAGAAAACTAGAGGTTTCGATCCAGTCTATTTAAGTACAATTTACATATGGTGATGGTTAAGAGGTGGTTGTGCGTGAGGTTATCGCCCCTCCCCTATCAGGTCCATTTTACTGAGCGCTCAATAATCTCCCTTTTAAAGCGTATACATTTTAGACGGGAACGTATGACGGCCAACGACTACAAGAAGCCATGTTAAATTAAACGAACCACGAACCAAGCCCGTTACAATGCGAAGGACAGAGTTGAAGTTAGAAGATGTCGCCTCGCACGCACAAGGTTTGTTTATATAATCGGTTTTTTTTGTGCGCGTTGTGTACTCTATCGAATTATTACTCATGAGTTTTAGCTGCTACTCATGAGCTGAGTTTTATTATGTATCCATCTCTAATTATATTACTCACGTGATGGTTTTTCAGGGAAATGGGAAATCGGGCCTTCGCTGGGCGGAGAAGCGTCAGACTTAATCAGCAGGATTTATAAGCCCGCGTTCTTCTATTATGTGCCAGATCTGAGATCGCCGATCATCGAGCAGCTCGCACAGCCTAATTATTTAGTTCATTTGGCATTTTGGCATTTAGTCGTCCCCATGTGTTAACAAATTAGCTTTTACTGTGTTTTTCATAAGATTTAAGCTATATTACCTTGCGAGCTGAGTGAGCTCTTTGACATCGATATTTGGCATGCTCTCTTAATTCGATATTTGTACTGATATTAGTGTTTATGTGACATTTACGTGGTGTCCCAGTCCCGATCACAGGATAGAGATTTTAATTTCAATAACAAACTTTAGCAGCGCGGTCCTCTGCAACCCTGACTTTATATTTTACTTTGGATTAGATAGGATAGTTGTGCTTCACATGTTTGTTGATGGTCTCTATTTATAGTGAGTGTTGTCTAGCAAGTTTGGCTACGTTTGGTCAGAAATGGCTACATTATGACTGGGTATAAATAGGACTATGAGTTGTGCTCTAATTTTTTTACCATTAATTTTGATTGGTAAGCCGGATAGAGGCAAGAGGGCCAAGTGCTGATCATTTTAGCCTATGTATTTATGTTGGAACGTTGGAACTCGGTTGCGTTTTTACTGTTGTTTCAGTTGTTTGCACATAAAAGAATTCGCGCATCATTTGTTGTCTATGAATATGGTTTATTTGTGTGGTGTGTTTATTATTAATTCGTAGTTTATAGCGTGGTTTAATATTCTCCCTTGTCTGCGTCTCTCCGACGAGAGGGGATGCTACACTATTTGTAGCAAAACAGCGAAGCGCCTAGCGAAAATAATTCAATTGACACATCCGCCATGCAGGTGGACAGGCGGTTCGCCATTATTTTCGCTGGGCGGTCCGCCAAAAACGAACGCAGATGTGATAAATCGCATTTTTTCCGCTAATTTGCTACAGGTATTTCTTCGCTCTATATTTATCAACACCCCCGGCAGTATCACTCACACTCAGTTGCTACATAACATTTATTACGACAACAAATGTGTCGTTCAAGTTTACCGCTTCACTATTGTTCATTATTTTGACGTACTTATATTTTTTACATTTCTTCGTTTTGTGCTCATATCTTGATATAAA